>LTAE01001897.1:0-15055 GCA_001647135.1 Pontederia paniculata | reverse complement strand
ATATATAAAGGGAGTCGTTGTGTCCAGAACATAGAAAGATATGAGAAAAACAGAGGTGAAAAGAATTTGAGAATTCACAATCAAGAACTATTTCTTTATTGATCAACAAAAACTATTTGTAATACAAGAGTTCAACTTAGAAGTTAAAAATTAATCATAATCCAAAAAGATAAATCTGAGATAAGATAGAAGATAAAATTAAATCTAATCTCCTAACTCAAATTAATTAGATTATCTTTATCAGGATTAATCCCCAACATGCTCCGCCTTGATCCTGACTTTACTTCAAAGCTTGAGAGGAACTAGCCACTCCAGTCAATCCTCAATCTGGTCTTCGGCTGGAGGGGAAACCACTATGGTCCTTCGAGTAGTTGGTATCTTTCAGCAACCTCTCACTGATGTCGCACACCTTCAACCCCCTCGCCCTGGAGTTCTACTGCGCTCCACCATCCAAAGCCGGATCGGATCGGCCTCGATGTTCGCGTATCGCGAACCCACCGCCTTGCTTCCCTCCTAACATGCGCGCTGACTATGCACCCCGTGTTGTCCTCTCCATCCACTGATCGATTATCGTCACACAGTCGATGAACTTGGCCACCCACAGGTAGGCTCACCTGATCAGTGTCATTCTACGCACTGCGCGTAGTTCTCGTCATCCACTGGTCGATCGTCGACACAAAATCGATGAACTCGACCACCAACAAGTAGGTTCACCTGACTAGTGTCGTGCGCAGCACCGTCGATTGAACGTAGCACTGCGTCAGTCCTTCGACACGAGCACTACTCTCGACCCGCATCATCGTGTTAGTCATTCGACACCGACATGGCCTCCGTCCTGCAGCATCATGTCCGTCCTTCGACACAGTCCCACCTTAGACCTTGAGAGCACTATGTTCCTGTTAAAACATGTCGACACAAAGAACTTACTATAGCCAGAGCACCCCGCTCCTAAAGCTTCTTTGTGACCTCGGTGTTCTGTATGATTCGTTGGCGATCTTCCTTTTCGTGTGCCTCTGACTCGAGAGATATGATCTTCTCCATCCTCAGTGACGTCCTCTTCTTTATGATGCTCCTCTGCAACCTCAACTCTTCTCCGGCCCGAGCGCATCTGCCCGTCAGCTTTCAGCCGCTGCCGATGTTGAGTGTGTGCTTGCTGCTACAACCGTACCTGTTTTGGGCTTCTTTCCTGCAGCATGCGACGTCCTTTTATGTCCTTCTCCTCGTCTCCATCGACGATCAATCATGCATCTAAAGTTCCTTTTCCGCCATGCTCGGACTTTGTGTCATCAATAGGTCCTGCGGGTTGATGGAGGCTCACGAGTCCTTTGGGGCTTACCTGCGTCACATTGATGCTTCCTCCATCGGCCTCGTCCTCCACTCTGATCTCCCTTGCCGTAGGAGCTTTCCATTGTTCCATCTCCATTGTAACTTAAAGCAAAATACTTAATAACACGATGATACATTTATACAAAACTTCTACCCCAAGCACACGCAATGGAGCAGTAGACAGTCAAGTGAAATCCAATCTACGAAATAATCACTGCACGACTCCGCGTCTTCTTCCCACACGGGACCTTCTCAACGACTGTCTTCTTCTCCTTGGTGATCGGAGCCTTCTCCGCCTCCAGTCGGATCTCCTGGTCCTCGCTGTGGGCCTCGTCCTCGCCATGAGCATCGTCGACTACTTCCATCAGGGCAGCATGGCATTGCTCGCAGAGGGACGTGGGCTCCGGCACCTTCTTGCTGCTCTGCAAGTCCCACGACGTCGTCATGCATGTTGAGAGGCAGCGGTTGCGCTACTAATTACTCCTTCTAGAGGAAAGCAAGTTTAGGACTAACTGCTCTTGTTCATCACCTCCGCATCTACCGGCTTCGCCATGACTGCCCACCTGAAGATATCATGCGCTATGTCAAGATCATTCCTGTACTGGTACAAGAGCTGGGTGTAGTTGGAAAGAATAGAGAACTCATGTTCCCGGATATGATCATCTTCTCATATGTCGTCCGCCTGCGCATGTTTTTGGATCAGCCGCCATCGACGTCCTGCCTTCTTGTCTCTAGTCATGCGACCTCACGCCGCCACCTCTTCCTTGTTGGCCACGTACACATGCATGCATGCAGGATGCCACCTCCATAGTATCCTCTGTTGATGTCTTCTCGGGCACCAATCCAACAAGGGAGCTTGCAGCTGCTAGCTGTGAGGACTTTGTCGATGGAGAAATGGCAGCCTAGGACGCCCGGGTGGAGGGTGTATGGCTCCACGACTTCACGAAGCCCTACTCTGCTCGTCTACCTCCTTCTTGGTGGCGCCTTTACTCGTTGAACGCCGGCTCGATCATCCACCAACAGATGAAGTAGCAGCCTCTCTTGAACAGAGTTGGACAAGAATAAAATAGAGGAGCAATGAAGCTTTACTGCCTATGTATGTGCTCTCTCCCAAGACTTCGGTTATTGCTAGTGATGCAGTTCCTTCGACTGGAAACAAGAAAGAGTCATCTCCCCGAGGAACTCGGACCTGCTGAATGATCCCTTCGTCGGAGAAGATCCTTGCCGCCGAGATCCCCGCCTCCACAGCCCTACGCGCGCCGGGGGATGGCAGCGCCGACGCCGAGACTCTCAAACCTGCGGCTCTGATACCAAGTGTTGTGCCCAGGAGATGATGGAAGCGGCGGAGGCAGCGACATAGCAAAGAAAGAACAAAGAAAGATATGAGAAAAACATAGGAGAAAGGAATTTCAGAACTCACAACGTAGAACTATTTGTTTTATTGATCAGCAAAGACTATTTATAATATAATAGTTCAACTTAGAAGATAAAAATTAATCCTAATCCAAAAAGATAAACCTAAGATAAGATAGAAGATAAAATTAAACCTAATCACCTAAACCAAATTAATTAGATTATTCTTATTAGGATATATATATATATATATATATATATATATATATATGGAAAAAATGGAGGTGCTCCCTNTATATATATATATATATATATAATATAGGGAGGGAAGGATCACAACGACCAAATCGTACCGATGTCAAAGGTCACTACGGTTTAACAACGACCACGAGAAGAGTCGTGACTTTCCTCTCCCAATTTTCTCTCTGGTGATGGGTGATGATCTTTCGGGAAATCCAGAGAATCGCAGAGGTCAAAGCTAGGAAGGAGCACCAAGAGATGATCCAACGTCAATAAAGTGTGTCCAACGAGATCAATCAATGAGATTAGAACAATCTAAATTAGCTCTCGAATTGTATCACTTTATTGATCCTTCTTTATGTATATAGTGATCTAATTTCCTATTTGTTCACTTGATTGTTTTATGATTTAGAATGATGAAGATTTAGTTTCATATAAGTACTATTGTTTAGTATAAAGTAGTTTAATTTATCAACACCTAGTTTGTTCCTATAGAACATTATTGTATTTAATCTCCATATTTCTTACGAATCAATGAAAAATTAAGAAATCATATTGTGGGACTACGATTGTATTATTAATCGCTATGATTAAATGACAGACCCATAGTATAATTTAGAAATCGTTGAGGTTTCAACGAGGTTGCTGCGATGTAAGCAGGATGCGCTACGACATTGTTGTAGTGCACATATGCGTATGGTTGACACTATAGCACACATGCGTACGATGACAACCATAGCACATGGACATGCATGGGCGCCTACGATGGCCAACTTGGCCACCATAGTGTTTTTTTTAGTTTATTAGTATTATTTGTGAACCCAACCAAAAAAATTGCTATTTATTTTATTACTTGTTAAAATAATTTGAATGGAGCCGATAAATTATTATTTATTTTTGTTAGTATTAATTGGAAACAGAGTTGAAAAGTTATTATTTATTTCATGAACTTATTAGAATTAATTGGAAACAAAGTTAAGATATTATTTATTTATTCTTTATTTACTTATTATTTATATTTGTTAGTGTTAATTCAATTATGGGGTTATATTTATGGTGAATTAGTGTAATGATAATTTGTTCCAAATTATTTTGGTTAATTATTAATTTAATTTAGTGACATTATTTTCATTTGAACTATTTTATTGTCCTTATCATTATTTAGATAGTATTATTTGAGATCTGAAAATCATCTAAATCTATTTCTAAGTTGATTATTGATATGAATAATATTAATTCAGTCCCGATAATTTATCATCATATCAAACTTTATAATTTATTTCGATTCACATGGACTTATGTATGACTTAGAAGTTTTTCAATATTTTTATTGAATTTTCTAACCTATTCATATCACGATCCTTCAATTCATTGAACCCAAAAGATAGCTAATAGGTCAATAAAGATAAAAAAACATAATATGAGGAATGTCATGTTACACCTATGTAATGGAGTTTATTATTACCAATTATCGACATGGAAAATTAGTGTAACTGAAGTCAACACAATGAAATTACATGGTCGGTGTAGGCAAAGCACCGTCAACACTATTCCTATTGTGTGAGACTCTCCACCCCATGCAACGAAAAGAATGTCACACAAGGTGTGTAACACATCCTTCCCTAAGAAAATGACACCTATCATGACTTGATCTGCCATTGGCCTACCGATATATGTTATTTTTGATGGCATACCCTATAAAAAGGAAAGCTCTTCCATTATAAAGAAATAGAAGAAGTTGAAAGAATAACTTTCATGATCATTGATTTAGCGATTCCTATTATTGATGACATCACATCCTACTGCCTATGATATGTTAATATACCTCCATTTATCATTAAGTTAAAGAAATGATGTTGGGCTATTGATTCTTAAGCTACACCATTTATCGATGATCTCGTGATACTGCACTGAATTATCGATTAAATTTGTTGATGTTATACATCGAACTATCATTGCATATATATCATTATATTTCTACACTGAGTTATCGTGCAATAAAGAAAATGTTATATTTGTTTTAAAAAGAATAATTTGTATTCATTGTTATGCTATTCATACTAGCTCTTCAAAAACTTACGAGAGAGAACATCCCTTGCATTCATCCTTATGTGTACTTATGAGACTCTAGTTGTTGTTGCACATGGTTAGGGACTCCTTTTTTATTAATAATTATTTTAAGGAATTGGTATTTCATATTGTGGTACTTAGGCATACTTCACAACAGAAGAATGAGATTGTTGATGACTTTTCTACATTATTTTCAAACTCATTGTCAGGAGTTCAATCACGTACAAAAAGACGTCACTAATCCACATCCCAAGAACCTCAAACGTAGTAGAAATTACGAGTAGAGTCCTTGAGCCTCGCGACATCGATTATGGAGTTTAGTGCACTCGGAAACGCAAGACACCTCTTTATTATATAAAATTAGAGCATTGTAGATCCCATAAAATGCTCATAATAAGTGTTGGAACTTTTTGATTAGGAGGATCAAGATCATGAATGATAAAGCTTCAAGGCACGACTAGGTCGCTATCTTTAGAGAGATTTTCGTCCCCTCACTTAGTTGCTATAGGTTAATAACGATACTCTCCCATGATACAATGAAGCCTTATGAATTTCATAACTAGCAATGTTAAGAAATTTCCTACATCTTTAATTTGAAAATGGCTTATGAATCCTTCCCTTTGTTCTAATCATCCTCTTTAGAACAACAAGTCATTTTAATCGCATTCATTGTTCTTGACGAAATGTTTTGAGGGAGTACCTATTTATATACTTGAAAGGTTGCAATACCAAGAGGTGCATTTAGTTCAAAGGACACACTCTTTAATAAAATGCATCTCTTCCAATATGAACATAAATGTGAGCATATATAAACACAAATATGAACATACATGTGAACATAAATGTGAACACAAAGTATGAACATAAGTATGAATGCAATTAACAATTATGAATAATTATACAACATAAGTTGTAAATTATCCAACAATCCCCCACTAATTTACAAGCTTTTCATAAGTTTATAATTTGTGAAAATAAAAGGTGTCACTAGGATTAAATCTTTCATTAAATGTAATTTTCAAAGTAATAACGAAGTGATAGGTGTCTCAACGATTGAACATTTACTCCTTGTGTTAAAACCGAAAAACTACACCCATAATCATACCTTATCCAATTCAAAGAGAATTTGCTTTAGCACTTTTATGGTCATGTGCTCATCCTGGACTTCTTGAATATTTACAAGAATAAAACCTCTAAAATTCTTGATCGGAGCAGCACCACTCCTATATTCATATAGGTAACATATATCGATCCATTAAGAGCAAAAGCTCATCCTCCTAAATTATGCATATTTAATATGCACTAAATCGTACTTCTTAGTGCTTTTACATATGCATCTATGATACTAAATCCATAATCTTAGTACCCCAATCATTCATGACTTGTTATTACCCATTGAACCTTGAAACTAGTGGTCTACTAGAGTAAGTATGCGTTACCATCAATGAATGACAATAGATTTTTATTTTAGCAATAAAGTTTTTAACTTTATACCCTGGACATACCTTTTGTCAATGGGCTTGCTAAATTAACTTTGGGATGTGATGATAATTATCATCTAATTCATATACATGTCTAGACATTTCATCAGAAACTAACACATTTATGAATTTTAACGAGATAACCAACAACTCTTTTTAATAATTTCCATTTATGTTTTTTTATTGTCATTGAGATCACCAAAAACTCTTTATTGCATTTCTCACTTATGATTTTATTGAGATCACCAAAAACTCTTTATTGAATTTTCAACTTATGATTTTTTATTGAGATCACCAAAAACTCTTTATTGAGTTTCCCACTTATGATTTTATTGAGATCACCAAAAACTGTTTATTGAATTTTCAACTTATGGTTTTATTGAGATCACCAAAAACTCTTAATTAATGACTTTTAAAGTCATATTACCCCCACACTTTAAAATAATCCAAAATTTATTTCTCCTTTCAANTCATATTCGAAGCCAACACTTTTATATTTGGCAACTCTCGTAGAGTATAAAGCGCAAATATAATTTCATATATGAAGCCCACTCATTTATATTTGCCAACTCTTATAGAGTCTAAAGCGCAAATATATTTTCATATCCGAAGCCCACACTTATTATACTTGCCAACTCTTATAGAGTCTAAAGCGCAAATATAATTTTATATCCGAAGCCCGCACTTTTATATTTGCCAACTCTTGTAGAGTATAAAATGCAAATATATTTTCATATCCGAAAGCCACAAACATTAGTACATATTGATACACGTAATAGATTCATAATCTTGAACCATTATTCATATCTTGAAACTCCTTTGAAATATCTCTCTAAAATTGTTGGAACTTTTTTATTAGGAGGATCAAGATCATGAATGGTAAAGCTTCAAGGCACGACTAGGTTGCTATATTTAGAGAGATATTTATCCCATCACTTAGTTGCTATAGGATTAATAACGATACTCTACCAGGATACAATAAAGCCTTATGAATTTCATAACTAGCAATGTTAAGAAACTCCCTACATCTTTGATTCGGAAATGACTAATGAAACATTCCCTTTGTTCTAATCATCCTCTTTAGAACAACAAGTCATTTTAATCGCATTCATTGCCCTTATGAAATGCTTTGAGAGAGTACCTATTTATAGACTTGAAAGGTTGCGATACCAAGAGGTGCATTTAGTTCAAAGGACACACTCTTTAATAAAATGCATCTCTTCCAATATGAACATAAATGTGAGCATATATAAACACAAATATGAACATAAATGTGAACACAAAGTATGAACGCAATTAACAATTATGAATAATTATACAACATAAAAATTGTAAATTATCCAACAATAAGTTGTTCACAAACACATCAAATACTTTTCATAACTACATGTGTGAATGGCCCATTATGGGCATTAGATATCCAAGAATCTCCCACTCACACTTAATGGAATTTACCTATATATATGATTTCAGCAAATGTCAGTTATGATAAATGGATTGTGTGATCCATGAGTACATCCAAAATGAGAGAACTATGATCTGTCAAGAATACATAGTTACTCAATCACATGAGAGTCTATATTATGACCTTTAAGGATCCATAATCACTCAATCCACTAGAGAACAAATTGATACTATGACTTGTTAAAGATACATACTTTCTAAATCAACATGTGAGCCAATGATATAAGTTGTTAATGTTATATATATCTGCTCAAACATCATATGAGTCAATACTATGTTTTGTTAAGAATGCATAGTCGCTTAAACAATTATGTAACTAGTTTCACCTTACTTGCATACTTTAGACAACTCATCTCTGACTTTGTGCGTGATACTTTATATTTTTATGCAAATACATATTTGGTCAATTGCATAACAGTTTCATACAGCACTAGTGAACCTTCTTGTGGCCCTCCTATTTCTCATTTCTGAGCTAATTACTTTCTTAGAAGTGGCTCAATAGACTATTTTTATTTTACGTTTTTGGGTATCTCACTAAAGTAACAACACTAACCCATTACTTTAAAGCATTGCCAAGAGTTTAAGGGCAATCTCCAAACTTATTCAATCTTTAAAGATTCACACATTGACGAAGGCTATGAACTATTCGTCACATTTTAAGGGTTGACTTTATCATACTTGATATTGTAATCAGTACTACGGTGAAGACTCCTACTGAAGAAGTCTATGTCTTAAACTCATAACATCGTACAGACTTGAGTCCGGACGCCTTCTCGTGACGCTTTACCGAGTCCTTTCATTGGTCGCCCAAAAATTGGCACCATGAGGTCTCACATTTGGCTTTCTTTTATAAGGCTACACTGAGTTATGTGTGAACTTGTATCCATCTCATCTCGAACATATAAGGGAGATCTTATATTATACTTCTCTAGATTTAAATCATTTCATCATGCCTCGAGTATAAATTTCATCATGCCTCATTATACTCTAAGCACCGGAGGTGATTATCAATGGGACTGATAATATCATTATCATGCCTTATTGACATACTCTACATGCATTAGTAATCAATTAACTAATTCTAGAATAAAATGTGCATAAATTTATTCATCCTAAAAAATTTTAGAATACATTGACATTTACCACATATTCATATGCATTTACATATAGATGCCTATATTGAACATGACTTAGTAAATGAAAAAGTAAGCATCTAATACTTATATATGTACTCGTCAACATACTTTCTATATATATTCATATCGTCATAGACATCAATGTGTTTTCCCTTACAATGGGTCTATTATTTGATTAATATATACATACATATATATATATATATATATATATATATCATGATAAATGACATACTTGGCCATCGTCAATACATGAACCACAAAAATTGAAGGAATTTTCTCAATTAGAGAGCTTCATGCATCATTATTTAGTACAACACAAACTCAATTTCCATAATTGACTCCTTGAGATAGTTTTGCTTAAATTAACAATGTCATTCTATAATTTGAAGACATAATTGGAGATGAACTTTCACTTATAAATACCATCATCATAAGTGGTGTATGTTTATTAAGCTAGTCCAGAATCTCCTTCATAGCGCAAAACGAGAATCAACAATGCTCATAAGGTGTTACATTATTCTTTTCATTGCCTTTCAATATAGATGCCCTATGTCAGCCTCAAAACTTCTTATCTGACCTATGACCCAAAAATAAATATTAGACTTAGTGCTCACAATAATTTGCACATCCAATTTTAACCATGCTTAGAAAAGAATCATTTTCTTTTATTTTTTTTAAGTTTGTTGCGTGCTAAATTAGTTATGTTTTTCATAGTATTTTTAGTATGATTTTCAATCATTTCATCATCATATGCATTTTATTCTTCATTTCACTTTATTTTAATTTTTTAAGTCAGAGTCTGCATAATGTCATATTTTTTATGTGTCTAGGGCACTTGCAGCGTGAAGGAGGAAGACCACAACTAACTCGAATGAAATTGGAGGCCAAATCAAGACAATAAGAAATTTAGAAAATCATGAGCGGTTAATTGCTAGTCACGCCCGTGACCGCAAGCACCGAAAATAAAAAACTTTTCACGGACCGTGAAAACCAGTTTCACTATCATGAAATCGACGACAAAAGACACAGTCATCAAGTGCGTATATCATGCTTGTGCGCAGTGATGTGTGCTAATATATCTGTATACCTACAGGAACTTGATGTTGGGGAGGGTGATCTCTCGTGAGCTAGCATCTAGTATGTAAAGCTCAATAAGATAAAATAAATAAAATATGTATGATGAGAAAATAACTTTTACCATGCCTATCAGATGTCTGCATATCAAACATATAACAGCAACATAAAGAATTATAATCAAGCACGAGCAAATAAGATAAAATAAATAAAATATGTATGATGAGAAAATAACTTTTACCATGCCTATAAGATGTCTGCATATCAAACATATAATAGCAACATAAACAATTATAATCAAGCACGAGCAATCACATATTTACTTTGCATTCAACATCTTAGCTTTTAACTTTGTATCTTTCTTTTCTTAGAACAATGTTTGTTTTGTATGATATTTTCTTTGTTTTCATCTTTATTTTTCTTTCTTTCATCTCTCTTGCTTTAATTCTTTCTTTTATTCTTAAAAGTTATCATTTGGTTATTTCTTTCTTTTATTCTTAAAAGTTATCATTTAACTTCTTTCATCTTTCATCTTATATCTTGTGAAGAGCTCTTTATTTTTTAAGAAAACATCATGATATTTTTATATATCTCCGTTAGTGATTGTACATCATCCTGATGACCCTATATAATGGACGAACATTTTCATTTAATGAAGTCCCAAATTCGTTGGAAAGGGTGGAGAGTCTTGTACAACAGGAACAATGGCTAAATGTTTTGCTTTCACTACCATGGGATTTCATTGTTTTGTCTTCATCTGCACTCATTGTCCCTATCTTTAACTTTTGTTTTTTTTGCTCCCTTTGACAATCAATGCACATGAAGACCCACAATTTCCATCTTTTATCTTGCTTCTTTTAATCCTTCTTATCTTTTCTTAAGATTTCTAATATTTCTTTAATGAGATTCACATACATCATCATGCATAGAACAAGCAATAATAAACTCGTCTTCTAGAAAATTGCTCGCGTTAGGAATCGGCACAGATTGTTTCTGATTAACCATCCAGTTTTGAAAAATGATTTGTGTCAAGGTGTGACATGGGTTATTTCCTTTCGGAGTACTTCATAAGCTCCTTCCTTGTGCAAGCGGTCTATTTTTGTCAGGACATGGTCCTTTTTTGTGACGTCATCCTCTAGGGGCATCGATGCAGTCTGGCTCAACGACACGGCATCCATCAATTATTTTTATATTAAGAAGCGATCAATTTCAGGATCTGACATTGTCCATTCTACCGGTAAACCAGCAGTTGAAGCAGTCAAATGCTTTCATCTAGGGTTTTTAATTTGTCGAACTCGGTTTAGTTCGAGTGACAGGTTATCATCAATTTCCTGGGTTCATGAGGAACACGGTCCTCTTAGATTTTTCTTACATCCTCCACTAGAACGCAACATGTGTTTCATGGGAGGATATGACCCGGGTTCGGCGCGCGACATTTTTCTCGTTGAGATGTGGTCCGCATCAAGGATGACACGACTTGCGTGTCGGTGTTGGAATTTCTTTTAGCTGAGGCGACACAACCCATGTTCGGTCGTCCACTCCATAGGGTTTTCTTCTACCATCATTATTTTAATAGTACATAGGGATGCAGAAAACTGATTAGAACTTGACAAAAAACTTTAATGATCACGGGATGCTTCTACCTTATTAGATCTATATATGTTTTCTAACATCTACGAAAAATAAAATCTTTGTATGAAATAGAGAAAACATGATTCTTCCTAATCTCATGCATAAAATATTAAAAACATGTAGAGAGATAACTTAGTTCTCCTACCAATCCTTAGGGTCCCCTTACATATCTTTTATATGTTCTTAAATTTTTTCTCTCATTCTTCATGATAATGCTAGGCTTTTCCACATTCTTTCTCCTTGTGGGCCTCCTTTGTTGCTCCTCCTACATGTGTCCTATCGATATGAGGCTAAGAAAGGGAAAGGAGATAAAAAGGGGTGGAGAGAGAGAACGAAGAGAGGAGAGAAAATTTGTTTGACGATTTGAGAGAAATTATGAGGCTTGAGGGAATTTCTTCTCGTGCCTAGGGGTTTGTATAAGGTAGGCTAGAGTTTCAATTGGAGTTAAATTTAAATTTCAAATCTGATTTAATTTCAGCCGTCTATTATGTTGATGGGAAAATAGGCCGTCGTCCAATTTACTTTTTTTTAATCATGGTGTTACATTTTGGATTATGCAACATATGATAATATTCTATATGTAATATAAAAAAATGTGATTATTGATATGTTGACTATTATGCTTATGTTGATTTAAATGATGTAATAAAATAATATTCATTCGTATGCAAATAAATGTGATTATTATTTGTGAAAAATATGGGCCTGACCCCACAAGTGCTCTTGTGATTCCACTATGGCCTTATGCCCGTCAAGATCTAAACATGCCGTGGGCAAGACCCATGCGTGGTTGCTGAAAAACGTTCACATTGACGTCATGGAGGTTCGGTGCATGTTCCTCACATGCAATGCAAGCATGGCTTCCCATGACACCTTGCTTGCACACGAGCACACTTAAAAAAAACACACGCATGCATGTACAACGTGGCTGCAGGCATGCAAAAATAATGTGCATGAATGCATATGTACGTATGCTCAATCATGGACATTTTTGCTTTCATCACGCAATCGAACGAGAATAAAAAAATAAATACAAAATAATATTTAATAAATAGGGCCGATATCTTCGCGATCGAGTGTTCTAAATGAGTAAAACTAGAGAAGACTCCGAGCTTAGTGTGTGTATTCTTGTCCCAAAATAGTGATAGCGCTAAAGACTTGCATGAAATTCTTTGCCGAAATTGATTCTTAGTGACAATATCACGTGGTCTCTCACGCATGACAATAAAGACATCATAGAATATACGAAAATTTATGCTAATATTTTTGGGCATACGAAATGACACTAGGAACTACAAAATAATTTTTGAGGCAATCGGAGTTGTACAAAAAATTTTAAATTTTTTTAAAGTTCGAATTCTATAGGTGAAAAAGAGATAATTATAAAATCATTTGTACATGAAGGTCGATATCCCCACGACCGAGCTTTCGAACCGAGTGAAACGAGGAGAGAATCCGTGCTCATGGTATGTGTTCCCATCTCAAAATAATGATGACGCTAAAGCCTTTCGCATCCGCGAAACAACGACGTTGGAATCCTTTATCAAAATTGATCCTTAATGACAATATCATGTGGTCTCTCACGCACGAAAATAAAGACGTCGTAGAATTTATGTAAATTTATGCCAACTGTTTTAGGCGCACAAAATGACATGTCATAACACAAAACGATTTTTGGGGCAATCAGATTTGTATGAAAATTTTTAAAATTCTTTAAAGTTCGAATTCTTTGGATGAAATAGAGATAATTATAAAAAGTAATAACTCAATATCTATGGCTGGTGATTTTTCTTGGAGTAAATCTTGTCCATTATGATCCGGAGAAAAAATTGGAGCGCAATTCAACGAGCATAAAAAAATAAAAATGAAATAATTAATCCTTCAGTAAAGGGGGTCGATATCTTTGCAACCGAGTACTTGATTCGAGTGAAACGAAGGGGAAATCGGAGCTCACGGTGTATTCTCCTGTCCCAAAAATAGCAACGACGCTAAAGCCTTGCGCCTCAGCGAAGCAACGACCAATTTACCACCAAAATTGATCCTTTATTTGGTTCTCACGAACAACAATAAAGGCACCATGAAAATTTGTGCCAATTTTTTAGGAGCACGAAATGACACACCAGAACTACAAAACAATTTTTGGGGCAATAGGAGTTGTATGTGAAAATTCTTAAACTTCTTTAAAATTCAAGTCCTTTTGAGTAAAATAGAGATAATTATAGAAAAATAATGACTCAGTATCTATGGCAGGTGATTTTTCTTTGAGCAAATTTTGTCCATTGTGGTCTAAAAAAATTGGAGTGCAATCCAACGAGCATAAAAAAACTAAAAACGAGATAATCTTTAGTAAACATGGGCCAATATCTCCGTGACTGAGCGCCTAAACCGAGCGAAATGAGGGGGAATCAAAGCTCACATTATGTGTTCTCGTCCCAAAATAGCGATGACGCTAAAGCCTTGTGTGTCTGGAAAGTAACAACGACGGAATCCTTTACCGAAATTGATCCTTAACGACAATACCATGTGATCTGTCACGCATGACAATAAATACCAAGGACGGACCCAAGACAAAAAATTAGGGGGGCAAGGATACTAGTATAAACTATTAGGTTTAGATATTAATATAGATTTATAATAAAAGATTAAAAAATATAAGAGAAAAATAGTGCACAAATTACTAAAATATATTTAAATTAAATTATTATTTTGTATATATAAATATATAAACTAATACCAAATCAATATCTATCAATTTATTTTTTTATAAAAATAAATAAATAAATGTAATATATTTACTCACTATAAAAGTTGAATCTATAAATAATAAAAAAAATTATATCATGTAAAAATAACCTAAATAATAATAAAATTTTCTTCTTACAACTATCATTTAAAAAAAATTCTACTATTTCATTAACTATCTTAAGTTTTATGTTAAATTATAATTATGAATTCAAACCTACTATAGTTTTCTATATTGATTCAATTTATTAACCATTACTAATAATGAGCCAGTTTTATGCATATATATAATTAAATAATTAACTTTAAAAATAGAATAAACTACATAACAAGTAATTAATTTGATTTATTATCCATCAAGGGGTTCAAATTTATTATTCTGCATATATGGAGATATTATTTTTCATAAATCTACATGTATGCATGTACTCTTAAAATTTTAAAAATTATGGAAGGGTGCTAAAAGGGCAAAATCTATTATTACATGTTTATATACAAATAGATTTGTACCATATAATATATACACATATATTT
>LTAE01001896.1:25532-59761 GCA_001647135.1 Pontederia paniculata | reverse complement strand
ATTATGATCATTTACATACTGAGTGTCAAAACTCACGGGAGGTTCATCTCCCCTACAAATTTAATTTTGTAGGCAAATATGTTCAAATAGATGGTGATGGCACAGCGACAGCGTGATGGTGTTTATGATGAGGTGACTTGCACATGGCATAGGTCCTAGTATTGGCTTCCGCATTGACGTGTTCACAGTGTTGACCAATGGATTAGTCAAAGTATAGTCAAAGATGTAAGACGGTAGCGTCCTTAAAGTCATGATTCTGCCATATGGCAAGGTCTGATTTTGGGGGCGTTACACACTTATAGTCAAAATTTTCTTGATAATGATATTTTTTCCCAAGCAATTATCTTCTCTTATTAATAACTTTGAAATGTAGATATCATTTATGTAATTTCTCAAATAAGATATTAGTCTTTTTCTTAAGAAATAAGATATTAGTCCAATCCCTTAATAAATAACAATCAGAACAATTAATGATCGATTTTCATACACACTTTAAAATATTTTTTATATTATATATCTAATAATTTTACATTATAATAGATTATTTTGTACTCTAATAATAATGCCATTATTGACAAATTATTTTTAGAAAAAATAACTTATAAAATTAAGCATTGGATAAAAACTTTTGTTAATTGTTATATAGTTTTGTTACTATATAACCAATTTTTTTATGAAGTTGAGATAGGGATGTATCCGATGACTTCTTGACTTAATTTTTATACGTACATATTAAACATCCAAAATTTTAATTTAGATATTATATTGACTTTTTAAATTAATAATTGAAAATTTTTAAATTAGATAAAAGTTAACTTTCATTTATTTGTAATATACTATATATTTTCATCTCAATTATTTATTATTATTTTTATTATTATTTGTTCTTATATTAATTTTCATATGCACCCTGACTCCGTAACTGACCATATTATAATACTATTATGTTTACTTCTCTTCACCGATTAACAAGTAGCCCCTTCTGCATACCATCAAACTTAGAACAAATATATATACATATATATATATATATACTTGATTTGAGCTTACTGATTAATTATCAATATTGCTATTTGCTCCCAATTAAAACTATGGTCAATTATTTTTTTTTAGTACGTAGCACTTGTTAATTAAACAATTCAACTTTTACTAACACCGTGTTTAAGAGCCTATTTGACTAAGCTTATAAGTAGGTTAAAACTACTTATAAGTAAATTTTAAAAAATCTACATGTTTTTTTGGGTTGCCCCACAGTATCCGGGGCTACTAGCACCCGACTAATCTGTGTCGCCCCGGGTCGGGCACCTGGCTATGGTGGGTGAGGTTCCCAATGAGGAATTACTGCATACAGCGGGGCTCGAACTCGAGACCTCCTTTAAGCGGGGAGGAGCTCCTTACCACTCCACCCCCACCTCATTGGTAAAAATCTACATGTTTGATAATTAAAAAAATATACTTATAAGTTGTTAGATAACTACTTAAAGTGGAAAAGAAATAAGCAGGGCCCATACTTATTTTTAAAGTTATTGACTTATTAATTTTAACCAACTATATTACTCTTTTATCTAGATTTTTTAATATTATTATCATATAACTTTAAGGGTATATCAGTTAATATTTTTTAACAAACAATACAATTACTTATTGATATTATCAGCACCTTTATCCAAATATGTAACTATTTATATTTTAAAATAAATATCAGCACTTAAAATGCTTATCAGCATTAGTGCTTATCAGATATTTTTTATCAACTAAGTCAAACAAACCCTAAATCACTATTCCGTGAGTCTAGCTTAATTAGTCTCACACATTATTACCAATCTATTAAGTTGCTTCCCCAATTAATTTGTCATATGCCCTCCTAATCAGAACGCAGTCTACATTCTAAACAATATGCTGACATGGTAGGTGTTAGTTAACCCAACCGTTCATAAATCCCTGTGTTTACCAAGAGAATTATGTTTGGCCAAATGAATTTCCACTATCCCGTGATCATTTGTCCCTTCCATCTCTGGCAGCTGCTCACACCCGGTGAACATCAGTCTAAAAAATGAAAACAGGGACGATGATGAACTCCATTGCTGGTGATGGGTGAGAATCAAGAGCCAAATTTGATTTCTCATCTTCCTCGGCCCCGCGCAGATTTGGAGTGCTTGAAATCAATCAATTTTGATAAAATTATTATATAAGTCACTCAACTTCGATCTTCAACTTTCAGATCACTCAACTTAGAGTATATCGATAGTTAAGCCACTAAGTTAGAGTATATCAATATATAAGTTACTATTTTATTTAAATTTTAAATGATGTCAGCTATTCGATGACATATCATTTAATTTAAAATAGGCCACAAAAATATTATTTTATTTTTAACAAAACTTATCAAATTATTCTTAGAATAAAATGTTGATACTTCTCATAATTTGACGGAATAGATGAATATAAACTTCCAGATGATTTGGCAACAATTTTTATACAGTTAATTTTACTCACAATTTAATCAAAACACCTAAAATTTATTAAAGGTGAAAGTGGTAAGAGTCAGCTTACTTTTTTACACTAAAAAATCACTTGATTTTTTTAAGGATTCTTTTTAATTCATTCAACCCTATTAGTTTTTTTAGGCTACAAAATTTAATTAATTTTATATTTATGATACTATTAAATATATTTTATTTAATAAACCAAAAAAATAATGCACATAATTTAACATCACCATTTGTAACTTATATAATTTATTTTAAAAAAACTTTTATTGAAATCATTTAAAAGTTAATTGAGTGATTTTATATATTAAAATAATAATAATTTATTTTAAATAATTTTAATTATATATAGTTCCATTAGGACCCTCGGACAAACTTTTTTCATTTAAAAATTGCATGATTTTTTTTCTAGACAAAAAAAATTATTTTTATGTTAGATAGTTAAGGAATTTTAGGTTTTCAAGTTTAAAAAATAATTATTATATTTAAAAATATTTGAAACAATTATTTAATATTTGGAACCAATATCGGATATTGATAATTGATTTAAAATTGGGCCGATGTGCAGCAATAAATATTCTTAGTAGTAATAATAATAATAATAATAATAATTGGCAAGAGCTCTTTTTTTCCTCCCTTCCGTTCTTTTCTTCCGATCGCCACCCTTTTTTTTCCTAACACTTGTAACTATTAGCAACAGCAGCAGCAACCAGTGATGGAGTCACTGAGGGCCTTGCGCAAATTGATAAAAAACGGACGGCATCTTGGAAGGACCCCCGACAGTCCCATCATCTCCACCACCACCCATGACGCTACCGCCGCCAAGCTCCGGGACCTCCGCCAGGACATGATCATTGGCAGATCCCGACTCTAAAAGTCACTGCTCGTCAATCCGACTACTCCTCCACCAAGACATAATCTGGAAGTTAGATGTCCTACACTAGGATCCGACGGTTGTAAAAAAATGGCCGCATCTTTGCTCACAAAACATAAACATCTTATCCTAAGGGAAATCTAATAAGTTTTGCCAAAAAAAATAAATTTGGTGACCTGTTTTAAATTAGATGACATGTCATTGAACAGATGGCACCATTTAAAATTTTAATGGAATAGTGGCTTAAATATTAACATACTCTAAGCTGAATGACTGGATATTGAAGAACGAAGTTGGATGACTTATACAATAATTTTACCAAAGTTGAGTGACTCCAAGTACTACAATTCCGCCCCGCAGCTACCACATCGGCTCACACAAGGAAGAGAGGACTATTGTTACGCACCAAAGGGAAAGCCTAGAAGAACAAGAAGAATCAAAGTAAGATAACGGCGGCAAAAGACAAGCAGAAACAGAAAATAGAGAGGATTTGGGAAACAAGTACAAAAATAACATATAAAGCAAGCACAAAAGGAAGTTGGGACATAAGTACAAAAGAAAGAACAACAGAGGATAATAGAAAGGAAAATCGAGAAAGAATAGTAGAGGAAAATAGGAAGGAAAATAGAGAAAGTATAGCAGAAAACAAAAAGAGAAACAGGAAAATGAAGGCAATAGAATAAGGAAAAGAAATAGAAGAAAAACAATAGGAAGGAAGTGGCCAAAGACAACGGAGGAAACCAATGCGATTTCAAGACTTTGTAATGTAAGTGAGAAAAGGGAGATCAGGAAGCATAAATAAGAGTGAGGAAGGGAAGGAAGATAAGGAATCCTTTTGTACTTGGTGATGAGTGGCTAAAAGCATCATTTTTTACCCCTCATTCATGTTACATTTTATCGTGTTTTGCATGCCACGTGAGACTTTATTGTCACATTTTTTTTCCAGTTGCAACATTTCTATATTTGATAATCCACTTTCAGGAAATACTGCATATCATTATAAAATTAAATTTATTGTGCAATTTTGAAGTTAATAATGCATAATAGGCAAGTAAGGAATCCGACCCTTCAATTTCAAATTCAATTCGCCACCCGTGATGAAGAGAATCCCCCACAATCAAGAGACAAAGAAGGTTTCCTATTCAAGGCGGCCTCAATTATGGAAACATATTACAAATCAATTAAGGAAAGGAGGGCGGTTTGAAGGAATGCAACCACAATTGAAGGGATCATAATTCAAAAATCAAATCCAGACAATTAAGAAAAGGAATCACCAACGGTTATTAAAGATTATAACAAGTTGAACAAATAAGTAAAGGAATCACCAGGATGCCTTAGTTCGCAAGATTATTCTTTTGAGGCAAACCACTGGCGGTTAATTGGAGATCACAACAACAAACCACTGACGGTTAATTGAAGACCATAATAGCAAACCACCAAAAGTTATTAAAGATCTCGATCACACGGTTATGGTCAATTCCCCCTTGATCAAGACATGGTGAAGAGGCGACCTGAGGGAGTCTATTTAAAGAGAAGACCTACATTATTCCAAGGGGAGTTTGGCTAAAGAATTTCTTAAGTGACACAAGGAAGAAGCCACCTCCAAAGTCTTTAGTTTTCTTTTTAATTTCCGAAGCAATATTCCTAGTGTCCCTTATGGAACTTAGGGTCTAGTTTAGTTTATTTTTGGGGCTCTATGAAGGCCCAGTCAGACTTTGTAAGTATCTTTTAGTAAGAGGAGAAATTGTGAACCATCTAGACCATCCCCATGGGCGGTGAAGGTAGAGCCCCAATTGGTAGAAAAGAACCTCCAACCCCTTGCGGTCTTGGAAGAGCCCAATTAGGGATGAATTTCGTTAAATCTTGGCTACCTCTTCTACATGTGATTTCTTCTCTCTCATCGATTTTCGCAATAAGCTTTATATTTTGGTATCATCAGTAACAATTCATAATATATTCTCTTTGATCCTCCTTAAAAAAAATTCCATCAATTTCAATATTCCACATAATGTTTCTTAGATATTATGATAATTTAGTTATGATAGTTATCAAATGCATAGAAGGTGTAAATTATTTTGAGAAAGTAAAGGAAATGCCCTCATCACATTTTATTAATGGTTGAAGTCGTTACATCACTAGTTACAAACATGTTATAACAACACCCAAACCCTCAACTCCTTTGTCGACTACTAAAATGCTTTCATTGTAGCAAATTTCACCCCAAAATATGCACTCATTTGGTGACATATCGAGCATAAAAAATGCTAATGGTGTAACATTGGATGGTCTGGCCACTTCCATCTAATTTAAAAAATCGCCAAAAGCTTATTGGTGATTGTGCATCCAACCGGATGCTCGCTCCCAAACCCTTCCTGCAACCAAACAAGAGAAAGAATAAGTCATCAATATTCTCCATTGGATCATCATAGAGCACACTAGTTGTGTTTGCCTCCTAAACCCATCTCAATCTATACACTTGTGATAGCAACCTATGTCTTTTATGGAGCCAAGTAAAGATCTTTGTCCACAAGAGCATCTTGGGCTGCCATATGATCCCACAATCCAAGCATAATTCATCATAATTTGTGTGGTTCTCGCTATATAGCAATTTATATTCTTCCTTTAAAGAGCAATGATCTGTCACTTGATGTGATCACATCAAACCACAGAAAATTCAGCAAGTATACGAGTCGATCAAGTAATAGAATAATGGCAAAGGATGTCGAACACACAGGGACTAATGAATTTTAAATTTTGAAATCTTATCTGAAAACTTAAAAAGAGGGATTTTACAAATTATTTTGATAAAAGAAAAAAGATAAGAAAAAGGTCAGATGATATGAGATAAAAAAATTTGAAAAGATGAGATGGTTTTATCGAAACTTTGATTGGATAAATTGATTAGGTTTAGAACTCTATTTCACCACCGTTATCTCTTAGATTCAATCAGTTAAAATATTTCTGCAATTTAAATGATGGAAGGGTTGAGTTAATTTTGTCGGACTCCTCACGGATGACTAACTATTTTAATCTAATATTAACCTAGGAATGAACCACATTAATCCCAAATTAAATTAAATTAAAATTCTTTTAAGATCAAACCCTATATTGCTAAGCCTCTCACGAGTAAATAGCAACCCGCAATTTATAATTTTTGAACCAGATAATCACAAAAAGACTCGCATCATACCATCGGGAAAACGACCAAGAGGAATACGGAACATGATCCCCGTCGTGTTCGAAAATGAACTGTGCCCGATCAATGAAAACACATTTCAAAGTTTGAGAGAGAACACGGTTCGAGTCGGTCAAGATCACGGCTTCATTCTTCTCTGATTAAAAATATTCAAATATAAACAAAACGGAGACAAAACAGTCACACAGAGGAAAATCGTCGGCAACGATTAAGAACACGATCCATTTTACTTTATCGAAACAGAGATGGATATTCAATTAAAATGAGAAAATAAAATATTAATTAAGATTAATTAAGAATAAAGTTACTGACAATATCTTGTGATTAATGCAAATAAAATACTCAATAAACATTAAGCACTCGAAAACCTAAATGCAAGTTCATCTAATATTGTAGAATAAAAATAATCCAAGACATAAATGAGGTTTAAAAGATTCTTCCCCCTAACACACAGATAAACTTAAAAAGAAACAAAAATACTAAAAAAGTTCAGCAAGACTTCATCTTCGGGTCTATGCTCTTCTCTACAGCACAACCTTCATAAATTTGACACCAAAATAATGAGGGAAAGAGAGATATTCATCGATGCCCTTAGAGGGGAGCCTTTGGGATATATTTATAAGGAGAAATCTGACTTCATCGCCCTAGGTCGGATGACTCCAATTACATCCTCTTTTCTTAATCATTGCGTCATCACCGTCAATCGTCAAATCTGTCGAACCATCATAGATGTGAGATAACACGGTCCACATTACTCCTGAAACGGCTCGTGTTGAAGCAGATTGATTTGAGTCGTACACAGTGTGGAATGCTCTGGCTATTCTGATGTCATTGGTGATACGTGTCATTCCATGAGTGGCTGCAACGATCATTTTGCAGTAGAACATGGTCAAGGTTGCGACTGACTTGGCACGGACACGATCCATTTTTCTTCAGAGCGTGGTCTGTGTTGGAGATGGTGTTAAGTCTTTGTATAGCTTGCCCAACACAGCCTATTTTGGTAATTTACACGGTCCGTGTTGCTACCTAATATTGACAGTCAAACCGGATTGAATTTATATTCCCAATTATTTCTTGATTTTGCCTTGAAAATCACCAACAAATAACACTTGGGTAGTTTTTGGCTCCTAAATAAAATATAATCAAATATAATAACAATAATTCATGAATATATGTAAATACTAAGAAAATAATATGAATTTGATGTGTGCAACATTTATATTGTTGCTCGCATCATCACTCGTGACCACCAATCAGGCCTTTGGTTGTTCATGCGGAAATTCTCAAGACGATCAAGGAGGAATTCCTCTAGTATGCTATTAGAGAGTGATTCCGCAAAGATTGGGGTCAGAACTCTAACCGATAGCAAATTTCTATCTCAGAAGATGGCCACTATGCATGAGTTGCTTAATGCATATAAATCTAAAATGGTTGCCTGATTCGAGAGTTGCCAAAAAAAATCTATTGTAACCTTGGCATAATTGATAAAATTCCTCGTCATTACGATGAAGCAGCACCACTTTTCTATCCATCCAAGAAAGGGTGCAGCCATGGCACCCATTAACCACTGCGAGCCAAAGAACTTCTCGTTACTCCATTATTCGGGCCACCCACTTTGATAGCAATGCTTCATTCATAGTCACGAGGTTCCGAATCCCCAAACCTCCGTCTTATATTGTTTTGCATGCATCTTTTCATGCTACTAATATGACGTTTGACTTAAGCTTCTCGAGTCTCTGCAAAAAGGTTTAGTCGTAATGAATCAATTCGTTGAGCAAACTCGTGTGACCCATCCTAAAAATAGACAAAGTAAATAGATCCCACAAACAACATTGATCGGGTAAAAATTAGTCTTACTCCTTTCGGTAGCAAACAGGAGCACCACCACTTTAAGCAACATTCCATGTGTTCTAACTATTGGGGTTGCAACTATCGGCTCCAAAGAGCACCTCGTGGCCTTTGTGTCATTCATACCAAAAAGTGATAAAAGAAAACTTTGAGTGGTTGATGAGAAAACCACAAAACTCTTCAAAAATATCAATAATTATAGATCCTCCCTGAAAGAAAAAGTGTCAACAATGTAATTACCTGCCCAAACAGAAAAAAGAAAAGAAAAAAAAAGAGGAAAATAAATTAATACCATAGTGGATGATGACCTCAGAATCCACTAGTAATACATTCACCAATGAGCTCTCATGTTGAGCACTCACCCAAACCCCACTTAAGAACACTATAAAACCCTCCACACTCTCTCCCTTTAGCATTTTCTGAGGGCTTCCTTGTTAGATCCGCCCACAAATTGTGCAGCACTTCATTCTCAGGTTAATGGCAGCAAGCAAGAGAGATTTGAAGGGGAAGATAACTGTGGGAGTTAGATGCAAATGAAGAGGTTGCAAGGCATGAGGAAAGGAAGGAACAAGGAGCCTCAAAGCAACTTATATGATTGGAAAAAGAAAATGCTATAAAAAGATATGTAAGGAGATAATTTAATTCTTCTAATTTGTGATTATGACTAGATTAAGATAACTATTATTGCTAAACATAAGGGTTTATGAATTCATGTGGATTATTGTAGTCATTGAAATGTAACAACATATGTGATTCTGTCCAGAATTGATACCCTCTATTTCGATTAGGTTTTGAAAGAGTTAGAGTTGTCCAAAAATTATGAATGATATATCAAAATGTAGATATTGAAGTTTATTTTGTGCAGCAATTGATTTCACATCATTTTAAATTGTATTTTTAAAGTTATGATCAAAACACTGAGACACTATCAAGTTGTTCCGAATTATGATATGACTGTTTTGTAAAATACCTAGTAAATTGGAAAAGCATGATTATCAGTTGATCTTTAGATTACAAATAGATGCTCTAATATAGCTTCAGATGAAGTTGATTTCATATCATTTGGACTATTATACATAAAGTTATGAATTTTGAATTAAGGAGATATTAAGTTGTGATATATGCTGGAATGTTATATTGACATAGGATATGTGCCTAAATGCTAGGGCAATTGATGAAATTATTGTTAAGAAGGCAAGAGTACAGCAAGCTTAATTTATTCTAAATGATATGTGATGCTTACTTCAAAGGACAATTTAAGCGTATGAATTATATTAGGCTTATTTGTGTTAAGAATGATAGTTATGATATTTGAAATTAGGAACATCTATATGTTAGACTTGTTCTTATGAATATTGTATTGAAAACCATATTGTATTGAGCATGATATTGTATTGACTCACAATTGATTGATGTATTGATATATCGATAACCTAGAGAAAACCCTAGGAAACACATTTATATTTTCTGAATCTGATGCAAGTCGGTCGACCGACCTCATGGGAGGGTTCGACCGACTATCGAGTTTTACGCGCTAAAGGTCCGACCGATTGTATATCGGTCTAACCTAAATGACTCCAGAATTGAGAGTCGATCGCCCTCATGTCGGTCAATGTCATGTGACATCAGTAGCGAACGTCGGTCGATGCAGCGCTCGACCGACCTTAAAGTCGGACGACGCCCTTGAGGGAGTCGGTCGACCGACCTGGGGAAGGGGTCGACCAACCCTGACCCAGAATCGTTTTTATCGTATCGAATTCAAATTGTTGAATCTATTGATTGATAACCTAGTTCACGTGTTACATGCTCAGTCGTAATAGGTTAAATTATTAATGATTAATGTATTGATTGATTGAAATTGCTACATTGGAACTCGTATTGAGCGTCTGTCGAGATTGGGAGGGTTGAACCCCTCCATATTGTATTGACCCAGACGTGAGATTTGTGGATTGATTCGCTCAGAGTCCACGGGAGCAAGTGCGTCCCAAGATTTAGCTAACCCACATTAGCCGACCAAGGTTACCTCAATCCTCCAATAATCGAATTGGCTCACATAAATTGATTAAATTGAATATAGGGTTATCCATTTGATGACTGATCAGATAAATGGTTCAAGGAACCATATCGATATTGTATTGATGGATCATGGATCCATATTGTTATTGTAATGAGCAAGGCTCATATTGATGGGGACGACTTCATATGGGGACGACTATATGGGGACAGATTGAGGAAGTTACAAGATGGACTTCCGGTCATCAAATGATAACAAACAAGATAAGTCTAGCATGAACACTATTGTTATTGATATTGAACATTAGGAAGCCCAATATATTGAGTGTTCATGTTAATCATTGTTATTGATATGAAAATGGTTAAAGTCCCAAGATATAACGACTTAATCATTATTGTTACATTGATGCATAAAAGTTATGCAAGGTCATGTTTACACATACATATTGACCATATTGATAGATTGTTATTGTTTGTTATATTGTTATAAATGCATATAAAGTATGATATGCTAAAAATTGACTAAGTGTCGAACTCTAAAGGATGACAATGTGTCATTCATATTGTTATGATTTACATACTGGACGCAAGCTCATGGGATGAATTTCCTCTGCACGTTGACCTTGCACATGGTTAAATTAAGTATAAAACCTCTGATTTAATTATTATTCAGCTTCCACTGATTTTATTTAAGTCTTAATGCTATGTTTATCCTTGTTGTAGGTCAAAGTTGAAGAGGAAAGTAGTGTATCGATGTGGCGTCTCGGGAAGCATCGAGCCGCATGTCGAATATCAATTCGGCCGCGTGCGAGGTGTCGTTCTCGGGGTGTTACAAACAACATAATGTAATAAAAGAATTAAGGATACCTTGAGTCTACGAGGAAAAGCCCGAAATGATTCTTGTATCATATGCTAAAAAGGTGCATCTACCGAGAGCAACAACTGCCAAAACAAATAAAATGGAAGCCAGAGGACACCCCCTACAACACACTTTTTGAGGTTTGGCCTATCCACCATTAGGCCCACTGTTAATCAACACAAAGAAAAAAAAAACAATACCCAAACATCGTTTTATCCAAGATATTCATAGGGTTGTGAATCCAATGAAGGGAGCTTCACACAAAAAAGACCAACCAAAGAATCATATGCCAGAAAAAAAATTCACCTTTCAAAGAAAACCATACTTGTCTAACGATATTATCTCAGACGCCATAATGAAGGATCTATAATGGATATGCATGATATGAAGGCAGAATATACAAATATTCTAGCACTAAACGTAGATCATTTGCATGTAGATTCTGTTAAACAAGACAACGGGTCTCAAATCCTCCACTCATTCCGCTGAGGACTTCTTTAGAATGAGAAAAATGAAAAAAATGTTTGAGTTGAAATTTGCAAATTTCTGAATGGTAACTATCACATTCAAGCCCAATACAAGCTAGAATTCTCGATATGTAGATAGAAGATGTTAATCATATAAAGTATAAATCATTTAATGTTAATCTTTTAACTGTTACTACAAAAAAATGGTGAATGAGGAAAAAGTAAGCAAGTGCTTGAGCTTGTACAATATTGTTCAATATCTTGTTCAACATAAGAATATTGCAAAGATGAACTAAATCTGACTTCTTAGGGAAGACTAGAGTTAGATAAATAAGAAGTTAGTTGCCCTGTCCAGAACCTATTTCTTTTACCAACTTAGGGAATTCTTTGATTGCTGGGGTTTTGGGTTGTCAGAATCTTCCAACTCCTCCTGCAAGAACATAATGGAACCAACATGAGCAGTGATTATTGGATAAAACAACCTATGACCTCTGCTGGGATCCTACAAAGCATGAGCAAGCATCTCCAGTTCACCAAAAATAAAAACTACCAAGGGCTAATGGCATAAGAACTCATGGTGTCAATGAAAAGTTTCAAGAAAATTTAGGATTATCTCCCCCTCAAAAAAGAAGAAAACAATTACCTTACATTAACAATAAGCACAATCATTTAAGTAGAAACAAGAACTTGACAACCTTGTTTTCAAGTCTCACATAAATGTCTCTCGAAAAGTCAAAGCTAAATGGCAATTGGTAAGCAATCGGAGATGGATTCTAGAACCAACAGGGGACTCCTCCCTGTTGGTGCCAACAACAATTGTTGGTTGGGGAGGCACCCAAACTGGTAAAGAACGTTGCTGTTTCAGATGATGGGGGAGCATGGCAGAAGGTTCATCGGCGGGGAACACATTGCCATCAACTGAGCACGAGGGAAGGGAAACAGCAGATGATCTAGTGTTATAGATGCAGGAAATGGGGTCTTGTTCAACGTATGTGCCGAGATCCGATCAAATGTTTAAAGTGTGGGGGACTGGGACATGTTCGTGCAAGATGTCCTTCTACCCAAACTGAAGGTGCTGCGATGAATAAGCCACATTTTCTTCCAGATCAGATGAATGGTGAAGTCAGGGGTTATCAATATCTTGTGACCCAGGCCCCATGGTCCCCAGTGATGAATATGAATCTTGAACAACTCCGTCATTGTGCAATTGGGACGACTAGGGGCTCCATGCCGAAGGTAGATTTGATCAGGGCAGCAATGAAAGAATATGTAGAGCCGAATGGCAGATCTCTCGCTTGTCTGCATCCTCTTTCCTCATGTTTGGTCATTCAAGAATTCCAAAAGGTCCGGTGATGCTGCAAAATGGTGCAACTATCTATTGGAGGCAGTGGTCTCCGGCTGAACAGGGTAATAGATTAGAGCACCAACAAAGCACGGCTCTAACACCAGAAGGCATCCCATTACATCTCTAATATAATGAGGTTGTTATGGCACTACTGTCACCATTCGCATTGATTTCAAATATTATCTTCTCACTATATGCCTCTGGTGATATTTCTCATACTATGGTGGATGTGTTAGTTAACAGAAGTTGCTCTGTCCCAAAGAGGATATCCCTGTATGCTGGTGACTTTGGATATCCGGTACGAGTCTCGTCTGCCCACCAAACTTGGTCGGAGGTTGTGGCTGGAGCTCCCATTGCGCCGGCACCATTGACGACGTATCATCACTCTACATGGAGGGTGAAAACCAAGGCACATCCAAGGGGAGAGGATGCAATCCAATCCCCCTTATTTCTCCTGAGATATCGGTGGAGGGTGGTTGTTCCAAAAAGGTGGTTACAAACCGTCTTTAAAATCTGTTGTGATCTGCCAGCCTAACAATGGTTGTGTAACAACCTCGCCAATGAATGAGGTGGGTGGTTGTGTAACAACCTCTCCCATGAATGAGGTGGAAGGTGAGCAGGAGGATGATGGCACGTGTATCGACAGGTGGGATGGTGGTTCCAAATCACCCTCCACTAATGGGACACCTGCCACAAATCTAGTGAATATTGGTTCGACCCAGTGCATGCACTCGACTCAGCACTATGTGAATCCAACCATCTCAACAAATGACGACCTAACAGTGATGACACTAGCGACCACACCTTCCAGATCAAAGATGGTCGCTGCTACTCCTGAACCAAGTGACTACTCGAGGGAGGTGGAGATGGCTGATGCAATGCATGTTCGAAGAAGACGCCATCGATCTTCATCAAAGTCATCTAGCGGCAGCGATAGTCCGCTGGCGGTGGTGTCTAAGGAAGATTCCATATGAAGATTATGACATGGAATGTCCGAAGGGGAGTGATGGCACCAAGCGAGCAACATTAGGTAGAAATCTACGCAGATGGCAGGTGGATGTTGCTTTGCTCCAGGAAACAAAATTGGAGAATGTTGACCAACAAATGATCAGACAGATTGGAGGTGGCCGCCTGTTAGAATTGAGGACAATAAACTCTAGAGGTCGATCTGGAGGTTGCTTGATCTGTTGGAATGGAGTCACATGTGTCATGGAATTATATCATTCAAGCTCCTTCGTTTTATTGGTTGTTCTGTCAAGAAGGTCTAATGGTGTTAAAATTCTGTTGTCATGTAGTCACGAAATCATATCATTCAAGCTCCTTTGTTTTATTGGTTTTCTGTCAAGAAGGTCTAATGGTGTTAAAATTCTGTTGTCATGTAGTCACGAAATCATATCATTCAAGCTCCTTTGTTTTATTGGTTTTCTGTCAAGAAGGTCTAATGGTGTTAAAATTCTGTTGTCATGTATATATGGACCACAAGAACATTATCAAAGGTTGGAGATGTGGTCTGAGCTCACAAGTATCCGCAACATTCATCCTGAGCTATGTTGGCTATTGGGAGGTGACTTCAACGTGACATCAGAAGCATGTGACAAACAAATCATGAGACAAGGCCGAAGTAGGGGTGCAGAGTCATTTCGTGACTTCATTGATGCTAATGGTCTTGTTGATTTCCCTGTGGCAAATTGTTGTTTCACATGGCGAAGTACATCATCGTCGACCTCGAGATCCAAAATTGATCGATTCCTTGGTTCAATAGAACTAGCCGAGAAATTCCATCTGTCATCTGTGTCAGCACTTGAAAGACCATTCTCTGACCACACACCACTAATGTGGAGCTCAAATGAGGAATCATATTGTGGAACATACTTTAAATTTGATAAATCATGGTTCATAGAAGATAACTTCCGAACTTTGGTTGCGGAACAATGGAGGAGTTATCCTACAATCTCTTCTGCAATGAAATCTCTCTACACAAGCTAAGACGGCTAAAGGAATTCTTACGCTAATATAGAAACAAAACCAAATTAGCTCGTGAACAAAGGTGAAAAGAATCACTTGATGTAATATCAACACTTGACCGTGAGGAAGATGTTCGTGAGTTATCTGCTGGTGAGCAAATAATCCGCAAAAGGCATCAAGATTTAGTTGCTGCTGAGGACATTAAAGCAGAGATGGACTGGAGGCAACGGTCAAGGCAGCTATGGCTTAAAGGAGACTCTAATACACGTTTCTTCCATATGTATGCTAGTGGCAGATGTAGGAGAAATCGTGTCGAGCGGTTGCTAGTGAATGGGGCAGAGGTTTCAAGAAGATTGGATGTAGGTCAGGCGGCGGCTGACTATTTCAGAGATTTTACCCGACGAAGGCAAGTGGGTGAGTGGCAATGGACTGGCAAAAATGCACCTAGACTCTCACAAGCTCAGGTTGCAAATTTGATCTCCCTTCTCTTAGTGGAAGAAGTTCTACGGGACTTGAGGGATCTAAATATTGATGGCTCTCCGAACCCTGATGGTTTTCCTGTGTTTTTTTACAAAGAATTCTAGTTTCTAATCGAGCCTGATGTTATGGCAGTTGTACGTGAATTTGAGACTGGGAATTCAGGTTTTGAAAGGCTTAACAAATTCTTTCTTTTCCTTCTCCCAAAGGAGGTGGTGGATAGGGTGGAGGACTTTCGTCCCATTGTGTTATCTAATGCAATTTATCTCATTATTGCTCATGTTTTGGCCAACAGGTTGAGAGTGGTGTTGGACTCTTTGGTGCATCCGATGCAAGCGGCACTTATTCAAGGTCACTCCAACTCATAGGGCTTTACTATGGCCTCGGAGATTCTTTCATATTGGCGTCGCACATCCAGACAAGGTTTCTTATGGAAAGTCAACTTTTCCAAGGCATATGACTCACTTGAGTGGTCTTTTCTATGGAGTTCTATCCAAAAAAGGGGCTTTACTTGGGCTTGGATTTCTTGGATGAAATGGTGTGTTTGCATTGTTTCTTTTTCAGCTCTCATTAACGGAAATCCAGCAAGCGGGTGGATTCAACCTCAGCGTGGAGTTCGACAAGGATGTCCTCTTGCTCCTATGTTTTTTGTTCTAGCATCCAAGGCACTTGCACGTTGCACTTTCTCTGCCTGTAACGCTAGAATTATCTCTGGTTTCACTAGAAATTCTGATCAACATACTCTCATCCCATTGCTACAATATGCAGATGATACAATTTTTTTTATAGGGGGATCCGTTGATGCAGCAAGAAAGATATCAATTTTGATAGATATTTTCAGGGAATTCTCAGGTTTACGCATCAACAGAATGAACTCATCACTTGTAGCATTTGGAATGGATGAACATATGTCTAGTGCATGTTCGGCTACCCTCCAAACTGATTTGTGCATTCTTCCTATACAATACTTGGGGCTGCCATTGACCGACGCCCTAACAAGATCAAGAGATTGGTCAATGGTGGTTGAAAGGGTGGAAAGACGTCTTGAAGGCTGGAGCTCTAAACTTCTCTCACGCGGTGGACGCCTTATTTTGCTATAGTCGGTTCTTTCAGCAATCCCTATCTATTATATGTTTGTTCTTCCATTTCATATTGATTCCTTGAGAAGTAATTTTTTTGGGGACAGCCCGAAAAGCAATACAAAAGGGATTGACCTAGTTGATTGGAAAGAAGTTTGTCGACCTGTTTCACAAGGGGGCTTAGGTGTTCGTGACCTTCGTCGAACAAATGAGGCTCTCTTGGCAAAATGGGCATGTCGGGTAATGGGAGAGGCCGAAACCTTATGGTCCTCGGTTACTTTTTCTTGCCACCAAAGACAATTATCATGGGATGCCCGATTGGCGTCCACACATGGTAATTCAGCTTTTGAAAAGAAGTACTAAATGTTCTTCCAAGGATTAAGCCTTTTTTATCCACTAGCCTTGGCAACGGACGAAATTTTCTCTTTTNATCATGGGATGCCCGATTGGCGTCCACACATGGTAATTCAGCTTTTGAAAAGAAGTACTAAATGTTCTTCCAAGGATTAAGCCTTTTTTATCCACTAGCCTTGGCAACGGACGAAATTTTCTCTTTTGGACGGATCCATGGGCGTCTCAAGTCTCTTTGGCATATACGTATCCAAGATTATATGCCATTGCTACGGACAAAGGGATATGTGTTGCGGATTGTTGGTCAGTACCTGTGGTGGGAACAGGTGTTTGGTTGCCCTCCTTTTCTTCAACACTGTCTGACCAAAGAATCAATGAATTGATTCATCTCTTGGGATCTATTGCTAATAAGAGGCTAGATACATCTAGAAATGATTCATGGACATGGTCAAAAGGAAATTTCTCTGCCAAGAGGACCTATTTGCCTTTAATTCATACAAATGGCACAACGAATATTGATTTGGTGACAGACTGTAGGCTTCTATGGAAGCTATGCATTCCCTTCTGACCATGTCCTAATTGGCTGGTCAGAAGGAAATTTCTCTGCCAAGAGGGCCTATTTAGCTTTAATTTATACGAATGGCACAACAAATATTGATTTGGTGACAGACTGTAGGCTTCTATGGAAGCTATGCATTCTCTTAAGAATAAAAATTTTCTTATGGCTAGTACATAGCGGGCGAATTGTGACCAAAAAATATAGAAGACGATGGCAACCAACTGCTGAAGTCTCATGTGTTCTATGTGGTGATGCAGAAGAAGATTTAAATCATCTATTTTTTACTTGTGCAATTGCAAAAGAAACCTGGATAGGAAGTAGATGTCAATGGATCGATGTATCTTCAGCGACGAATGTTTGGAGATCCTTTCGGTATGGAGGAAGGCATCTCGCAATTATGACATATGGGCCAAAACGCAAGAGGGTGTTGCCATTGGCTATATTATGGGCGATCTGGCTCTAGAGAAACGCATGTGTTTTTCGAAAAGAGCGATGCTATGTAGAAAATATTGTGCGTCAAGCGATCTTAATGGCACAGACTTGGGCGAGTGATTAAGTTTGTAAAAGATAAGTTGTCTTCTCAGTGTAAATATTGACATTAATTTTTCATCAATAAAATAGGATGGCTACAAATATGATAGACATCCTTTAATTTCTCAAAAAAACAATAAGCACAATGCAATTCCTTGTGAACTTTATGTCAATGGAAATGTTCCATGGTTATTAACTCAAAGAAGGAAATAGAAAATAAATATGCCCATTGATGGTCTAACATCAAATCAAACAATAGAGAAATATCCCATGTGCATATTATCTGACCATGTGATTTAATCACTATCAGGCATCTAAACGGTATGTGATTGATATTCAGACAAACGCCCCACGATGGATGGCAGATATTATGGAGCATGATTCTGTTTACAGAAGCAGTCCAGAATATATAATCTAAGATAAAGGCAATTAACAGACAAAAATAAGTACCTTGCAGCGTTTGAGCAATGGATGCAGGAAGGAGGCTCTAAAGAACCTTATGGACTTTGCAAGTGAAGTTTTTTCCCACACTGTCATACAAAAGGCAAAATATGGCACATATAAAGAAAAAATAATAATGAAATGGGGAAGGAAATAGTTAAGAGAAAGGTCAAAAACAGATATTTGACAAAGCTGATTATTGGAAGCTAATGCATATATGCATATTCAGGAAATTTGCTTACCATCTTCAGACTCTGATCTCAGACCATTCATATTAATTTCTTCCAAAAGCTGTAAAGTCAACAAGTTGGTGTGAAGCATCAGAAAGCAAGAATGTTTACTAGAATGTAAAAAATGTGCACATAATTTCCAGTCAGGTAAATAATTTGTTTCATCGAAACCAGATATATGGAAAGGAAGCAGCAGCCTCAAAGCCTTAGAAAAAGAATCAAGGATGCTAAAAGGTCCAGATTAGTTTGTTTACTATACACTTGACAGCATGCAAAGGTTTATATCATTAGAAAATTATAATATACAGGAATATAGCTTTCGAACATATTTATGCACTGTTATGGTTGGTAAAGAAGGTTGACAAGAGAGCAAAAATCAATCTTAAAATATATACAAACATAAACTTACATCAGAAAGTGTTGGAACGGCTGTAGGATCAAAATCATCACAATTGTTTGGATCGATGGGCACACAAACACGCCCTACAATTGTGGTCAATGTCTAAATCTCCATATAGCATCATTAAAAAAATCACAAAAGAAATGCAATTGGAACTCATAAAACTTGACAAGCAAAATTTCAAAACAATTATAACAACCAATATTCTTTATCTAGAGTAGTTGGAGTTCCACATTTCATTTTGGAAGTCGATGGTTCAAGTCACAGAGGATACATGAGAATCTCATTTATTTTTAGGAGTATCTTACCTCAACTTTAGCTCTATATTGCTTCTTAATAGTCTTAAGACTCCTTTTATAACACGAGAAAAAGGAGAACCTCTATCATCAACAAATGCTCCCAACTTATATCATTAGCTGACTAACCTGTTTTTGGGTGCACGCAGAAGGGTGCCTTTAGTAAATGGTTCATGTGTCTCGACACCTGGAAACAGAGCATGTTAAATACATGTTATAAAGAGAAAACTCATCATGCATCACATCACACTATAAGACACATAAACTAACAGACCTCAATGTCAAGTCTGGGATAAGTATATGTGAAAATAATCTCTTCCTTACACCTTCTAAGCCCCTGTGCCTGGAAGATACATTATAAATACAATAAAGTCACCTTTAGAAACACAAGCCATTTAGACCCCGCAAGACAACATTTTTTTTGTTTGGTTAATAGCGAAGGTTGTTTTTGAAAATCAGATGTATGGAGAACAAAGAGCTATGATAAATGATACATTTAAAAATGCCATTAAAATCATAATTCCTACACATTGTCGAAAAAAAATGTATCAAGATTAAACTCTAACTTTAGAGAAAGAAAGGATCGAGATTAATCTCAGTCCAGATGTCCAATGTACTGTTGTTTCCGACCCTTTCAACTTTCAATCTGCATACCCCGCCTAAAGTGGGACCCATTCTTCTCAACTTCTAAAGGTTTGACCCATAAAATTATTCATATCAACAATTTCCAACACCTTATGCTTTCTATCATCGCATCAGACAATGTAAAAGACATTTATCAATATCTAGCACTTCCAACTTTTAGATTGTCGCATCTCTATATTTCCCAAGGATTTCACTTAACTCAAACTTATACTATAGATCATAGCAGCATCTTTTTATGCAATCAAGGTTTACTATAACATTTGGAATGATGACAACACAGTTTCCATTTTTCATAATATATATAATACAAGGATTAAAATTGATACATGGATCACATCTCCAATTCACACCTAAAAGTATCTAGAACAAGGCTAGTCATCCTTTTACCCATAAAGAACAAGATTCAACATGTCAACATTAACAACTGTATACCATTAAACCGCAATACCTTATGTTTTCCTGATTGCAGAATGTGTTTCAATTGCTCCCATCGAACAGTATTAATGTCATCCTTTGAAATGGAGGCCCGTCTATTTCCTTGCCACTTATCAAGAAGCTCAGAAGCTACAGCTGAAAATGATATAATTAAAAAAGGAAAAGAAAATCAGACGAAAGTCATATGACACTACAACAAGCTACAGAAAATGTTCTAGGGTCATTTACATTCATCTGGTATAAGTTCAAGAATCTTCTGGAATCTCTCTTCCGATGAGAATAACTTTTGACTACAAAGCAATTTATCTTCAAAGAAGCCACTCGAAACATCTGTGTACGATCGACTGAAGAAAAAAATAGATATCTGAAACAAAACCATTGATTGCAAGAAATGCTAACTGGAGATATAGGCATAAAGAGGACCGGGCATACACAATAAATGGATGAAGAGCTTGTCCTGTTAAATTTACTTTCTTCACATGATTTTCTCCACCCTGGATTAGAAAGAGAATCAAAGCTGTAAAAATGTCTACTACCAAAAGATTGTCTACTTTCTGGTAAATATTCAACCTTGTAAACACGGAAGTAATTGCCAATTGATGTCCTTTGCTCATTGCTGAGCCTGAAAAAAAAAGTCAGAAGCCTGTGATTCAGTGTTAAGCTACAAACACTAGAATTGTGAGTTTATAACTGATACAACATTTCTTATTACCTTCTCGCCCTTCCATCACACACCCAACAGTGGACACCACGACGGCCACTATATGCCCACAAGATATGCTTGAAACCAAAATCATCTACAATCATACAACAGAATCATAAAACTACCAATTAAAAGTTTGATAATGGTGCTTAAGCTTTTGAGTTGGCATACAAAAGTATGCAACAAATGAGATGGAAAGAATGTTGTCCACACCTCTAAGAGAACTATCCAACACTTTGATAGCAGCTGTCATCAATGGCCAACATTTTAAGCACACATCAGCTCCTGAACAACAGTATCGGACATCGTTATAATCTGTCATATCCTGTTTGGCACAACAAAAAGATTCTCAGCTACTGCAGCAAGGATAATGTGAGGTTATTGTCCTTTCCATAGTATATAAAAACTTATGTATGATCATACAATATCAAAAACGAGTTCTCTTTCAACTGGGGTGAAAACATTGTTCCCACCTTGTGCATATGCATGTCTTTTTGCAGGCTTACAAATATTAATGCAAGAGACAATAGTCAGCACATTTTGAAAACACCAGCATACACCAAATTTGGAATCACAAAAGACATAGAGTTCTGACATACATCTACACTATAAACAGACCCAATATCAATTTTGAATGGGCATTTTTCTTTGATAGCATTTTCCATTTCAATTGCATTACTAAATGACTGGAATCGAAGATAAATGTCATCTTCCAGGGTGAATGAAAATTCTCTTCGGCCAAAGTATGAATGATCACATGCTGGGTGCTTTCCGTCTGTGAAAAAAAAAACAGTGGTGTAACATCATAAGCAAGCAAGAGCACAATAGAGCTGCTAAATGCTCAGTAAAAAACATTTTCTTTGTAAGGGAAGTAACAAAATAATACTTGCCATTTCCGTAAGATAACCATTTAAATATATCAGCATAAGGAAATAACTTTCCTGTCACAAAAGCAACCCCATTACTAAACATGCAATCAAAATTTATAAGACTCACAAAACCAAGATACACTGAAATAAATTAGCAGATGTCTCTTGTAAGGGAGAACAAAAAGAAAAGAAGACGTCCAGGGAAACATTACCATAATAAACTTTGAGATAATCTGGACTAAATCCTCCAGGGATTCTGCTGGTCTTTTCCTGCCCTGGAGCAAATCTATCAATTTGCATCTCATCACATTCGTTTGAAGTGTCATATTTTGCCATTCTCTCAAGCTACACACTGTAAACGAAAAATCCACACATATCATATAACCAACGGATCAGATCCGATAAATAAAACGATAAAGGGAAATCTTTAGAACGAGGATTCAGTTGATCGCTTATGACCCGAAAACAATGAACCGAATGCTTCAGTGAAAGATGCCTAATTGCATCAGAAACCAATTTGCAGAGAAAGGAAAAGAAGCTTTAAAATCAGAGGCAAAGAAAATCACAAAGGTTGCTACTCTTGGCACCTTAATTGGATCCAAAGAGCTTTGATCTTTCGTTTCCATATTAATCATGAAATCAAACAGGAATTCCTCGTTTGAGGTAGGATGGTAATAAGTTTGAGTTTTATTTTCTCTCTATAAATTAAAAATCCTTCAACAGATCGTCAATGCAAGCAAGAAATGGCGGGAAACAAAGCCCTCTTTTGCCGCCAAAAGTATACGGCGGGGTAAACAATGTTGGTGACGTCGTTAGTAACTCCCCTAATTTTTGCCCCTATAATTATCTAAAACCATAATATTTCATTTTTCTCTTTCTTCTCCTCTTTGCCATCCGGTTGGCTCTATTTTTTTTTTCTTCTACCTCCTCTCTTTGTATACAGGGAATTAGTTTTCCTTTCCTCTTTTCTGCAAATAAATAATCAGGTCTTCTTCTCTCGATCAAAAGAGCATCGTCTAATCGAGGCCATCGTAGGAGAGGGAGAGGTCGGTAAAGCGGGAAGGAGCGAAATTCAAAGGAAGGAACGTTGCGAGGGAACACAAGGATATACTGAGAACGAACTAAGAATCAAGGCTTAGGCTCATATTATGTCGGATTACGTATAGATCTATAACTCTTATGCTCTAGTATTCTAGATCGGTCATGTCTTTACTATGATGTTTCTTTTAAGTTCTCGTGTATTAAAAATGATGATCATGTTCTTGTGCTTTTGGATCGTTCTCATTCGTATTTAGAGATTTATGTTGTTCTATCCAGATTTCGTCGTCCCTCTTTTGAAGGCATTTTGGTATGGCTAGAGTTGTCCAAATTTTATATATAATATATGAAAGTGTAGACCTTGAAGTCTAGTTTACACAAGAACTTGTTTCATCTCAATCTGAGTTGTATTATAAAGGTTATGATCAAAATACCAAGATAATGTTAAGTTGTCCAGAACCAAATTATGATTATTTTAGTTTAGTCTATGTTCAGATTTCGTAGTCTTTCTTTCAATAACATTTTGATTAAATTATAGTTGTCCAAAATTTATATTTAATATATCAAAATGTAGGTCTTGAAGTATAGTTTACATAGAAACTTGTTTCATATCAATCTGAGTTTTATTTTAAAAGTTATGGCTAGAATACCAATACATTATCAATTTGTCCCGAGTCATATTATGATCATATTGTAAAATGTATAATAAATCGAAAACACATGGTTATCAATTGATATTTAACATGAAGATATATGCTTGATTGTAGCTTAAAATGAGATTGGTTTCATATGATTTGGAATAAATTGGATTATGAATTTCATATTGATAAGGGATCGAGTAGTGATATGGGCTGGAATAATGTTTTATTGGATGATTCTATTAGATAGCGAGTTCTTGCTGCATATTTATAAATTTGTCGATCCTTCATTTTGAGACTAGAAGCATAATTTATATGTTTAGATCTGAAATCAATACTAAAAATTATCGATTTTCTATTATAACAGTGTTCGATCATGGTCATATCTTTGAAGTCACGTTCGTGAGTATCGAACAAACCTATAATCCTCTTCGGTCACATGAAGAAGCTTTCCTCCCTATAACAAAAAGGATACTCGAGCATCCTCCCCACTTGATTGGGCATATGTTTATCGCGGATGGTATCCCTATTGATATTTTTTATCGTTTATCCTAAAGGCCCCGAATTGAAAGAATGTGAGAGCTCGGTACCGTGTAATTCATTATGAGCTCCATACCATTTATCGTAGTGAATATAAAGGCACTGTTAAGTTGTTAATAGGATAAGCCTAACCAAATCACTTATATATTACTAGTCTATGACCATATTAAGGACTCATTATAAAATGAGTCACTCATTTATTCTAAAAATATAATAGAGGGAGTGTTTCACATAGGATGATCTTACTGCTCTTGTGTCGCATTGGTATCAGATGTTCATTCTACCGATTTCAATCTTTTTTATCGTTGCTCATCAATACCCTTATTGTTCTAATTGGAAAGAGAAAGTTAATATGACCTTGGAGTTTTTGTAACTCCTCAAATCTTTCCATTTCAAAAATATCCCTATAATCAAATTCAAATTCAAATTTCCTCATATTTTATCTCCTTAAAGATATCTTCATAAATAGGAAATAAAATCAGAATCCTAGTTATTTCCTAATTAATTTAAATTTGAAAATTCAGTGATTCTCCAATAAACCTTGACTCTTGGATTATAAATAACCCTTAGGGTTTGAGCCACAGATTTTTATTCTGAAAATTGTGGCCGACCCTAGGTAAGAGGATTCTTCCCCTCTCCCCATGTTCATTCTTCTTCGATCTTTCTCTCATCCCATGAATTTTATTCGTTATAGGAGAGGAATATCCTCCATCTCAGCGAGAGAGACGTCATAGAGAACGTCCCCGAAAGATTAGGACAAATTTCAACGAACCCGATGGTCTGTTCCTGGCGGATTCCTAGTATATAGGATATTGTAATAGAGTTTGCATGTTGTCTTGGATTTCCCCCTGAATTTTCCTAGAAATTATTGTCTAGATGATTGGAATCAAGATAGGGGATTTTTCCCTCACAAAATAGATATGAGAACCACCAAAAATGGCCCTAAAAATCCGGCGAAAATGCCCGTCGGCCAAGGCTGGGAAGACGAACCGAAACGACCCGCGTTGATCTGACGCGGACCGCGTCTTGTGGATCCGACGGGAACACGGCGTGGCGGCCGAACACGCTAGGCGCTGTGTGCGCTTGGCAATACTATACCCGCCAGCACGATGTACGACCGGCGGCGGAACGCGCACCAGGACGCGGTGCATGCCTGGCGGCATGGTGTGCTTCATGGCGTGAAGCGCGATCAACGGACGCATGGTGAACGTAGGCGACGCGGTACGAATGACGCTGAGTGGTCGATAGGACAAGTGCGGCGGCACATGGTAGGCGCATGACGAGCGTAGGAGGCGCGCGATGGACGGCGCTGAGCACGGTCGATACGACACAGTGGCAGTGCGAAACCTTAGAAATCACATGGTTCGTGTCATCATGGCACGGTTCGTGTTGAGGGTATTGCACACGGGCACGTGCATGGCGCATGGCAGGTGTACGCGAAGCGTGCTGACCGACGTAGAGTCGACAATTGAGCACATGACGCGACGCAGAACACGGACGAAGCGAACGAGATGGACGCGGCGGTGGAAAACCCTAGGTAGCACACGAACCGTGTTACTATGATGTGACCCGTGTTGACCAGATCGGACACGAGCCATATTTGATTACACGGCTCCCGTCCTTAACTCAGTAGGCAGAAACTAAATCCTTGATTTTAATACCTAAGGACCTTGTTGAGGTAAGGGTGCAGGATTAATAACACAAATAGGACGTCAACTATTATTTAGGAGCCGCTAGAGTTAATTATATAGGGCAGGTAGCGCGACTGCTACCTGGTTCCTATTGTTCAGCCATCTCCCATTGTTCAATGAAGAGGATTCACGTACATCCTTCCCTTTTTGGGCATTGGACGTGGTAGTGCACCACCACTGGTAGTCGACGTAACTGAAAGACTCATGAACGATTAATTAATTTATCCCAAAGTCACCTAAACACATTAATGGGATAAGATATAAGATTGTTAAAGAAATTTATATTAAAGTACTTACACTAATACATGGTTTCATGTATCTTGTTTATGTCCTGATGTTGTTCCAAGGCAGAGATATAATCATGTTATTGTTCCAGGATATGTTGACCCTATCTATGGTGTGATGATGTTCCAAAATGTGAGATACAATCCTGATGTTGTTTCAGGATATTGTCATTCCCCAGTGTTGTTCCAGGGCAATTTTATTCCTGATGCTGTCTTAGGATAATGATAGATTTACCTGATGTTGTTTCAGGTTAGATGGTAGGTATGAACCCTGATGCTGTTCCAGGAGAGTAGAATTATACCTTTGTACTCAGCAGGCTTAGATTATATTGTTTGACCAATGATCGTTATTATAGTAAACAAGCCTGACTTAATACCATCTTGATCATTCATGCCAATGATTATTACTTATCTTATGTACTTGATGTCTTACATACAGAGCGTTTTATGCTCATGGGATATTGTTTCTCCTGTGTTGAATCTCACAGGTAACTAAGCTGTGGTGGATTCTTGCTGCTGCTAGCGTGCGCGACAGCTGATGTTCATGGTAGATACTATCTGCACATGGATGAGCCTTTGAGTCTCATTTATCATTAGGTGTCTCTATTTTTAGTTTATTGAGTTGTATGACTACCAACCAGAATATTGTACTCCTTGTTATTGAGAGACATGTAGACTCTTTATCTGTTTATCTTCCGTATTTTATCTATTGGACCCTTTATTCATCTCAGTCTTGTTTCATTTTCTACATTTATTCCGCAAAAATTTGTTGACTAGTCAAAGGGTCAGAGCTTAAGTCAAAGGGTAGCGTCCCCAGGTCCACATTTTGGCCACGTGACAGAGTTGGGTTTGGGTGTGTTACAGTTTTACTTCTTATCGTTTGGCCTTACCAGATTATTTTCATCGGAAGTATTGTTGGGCTTCAGAGTTCTGCTTCTTACCGTTTGACCTTACTAGATTGTTTGCTGATATAAAGTATAATTGTTGACTTTGGGATTTATCCCTTATTGGATGATATTATCGTTTATTGTATCATATTTGTCCTCTCATTGTTTATTGCATCAGATTATTCTCTTATTGTTATTGGATCGAATTGTCATCTCATTATGTATTTGTAAAGTATTATTAACTTTGAAAGTTAATTTCTTATCGAATCGATTGCACCAGTTATCGGATTGAATAATTATTATATAGTATCAAATTGAATTATCCACTTACCGTTCATTGGATTGATTGTCTATTACATTTTATTGAAATTTATCATTTTGAAGTTCAATTGAACTGACCTCATTTTCTTTATCTGCACTATTATGATCTATCATTATTTATATTAAAATTAATTATCATCATATTTATCGTTATGTTCATTCAATCAGATTTTTAGATCTATTTGTGTCTTACTCACTAAGCATAAAAGCTGATGAGATATCATTTCTCTTGTATTGATCTTGCAGGCACTTAGATACTATACTAGATGGTTGTGTTGATGATTGTTGATTTGTTCGTGATGATAATAAAGTTTGCACATGTTCATATCTCGTGTCCTTTTTATTTTCTATTATGATCTATATTTTTTATAATTAAAAAAAAAACTGATTTAAAAGGTCTTGAACTATAACTTTTTCTAAGCCCATTTAATCACAAAGTCCATTTCCCTCTTTTCAACTTAATTTTTCTTTTTCTTTTTTTTTTCTTGAACTGACTGATTCATTAGAATGATCGATTCAAACGGTTTAATCCTTATTTTTTCAGTTTTTGATCGGTCCAACTCATTGCCCGATTTTTGCATCGAATCAGTATCGGGCTAGGCCCCGATCGACGATCAAACCGATCGAACCGACCGGTCCGATCCGGTTCTAACAATATGGATATCATGACTTTCACACTTTGTGTAGTTAGATGTTTATCTTCTTTTATTCAAAATCTTTTACTTTCATGTCATTTTTATTAACCGATCAATTTAATCAAATATTTGATCTATATATTATATCATCATCGCATCTCCGATTTTATATTGTCACGTGGGTTTGGAAGCATTACATCGTTAGCCACGAATCCAAGCCGGAGGAGCTCCGCCAACATCACAAACTGCTTCTTCGCCTCTGTCGCCACCTTCGTGAACGTCGGAGGATTGAAGGAAGACTGACGAGAGGGAAGAGAAGGAGGCGGCGGTTGGCGGTGGAGGCGAGCGACAAGTAAATAAAGAAAACAAAAAAGCGGCAACAAAATTGAAAACTTCGGCCGGCCCAATTTAGACCGGGTTCACCTTCTGCTTTATGACGGGCCGGGCCTATAAATCCTCGTCATGTCGACCGGGCCTCCAAAGTTTTGAGCCTATCAAAAGGCAACCGCCTCGGTCCGGTTTGTTTGAACCGAACCAAATGCTTGTGGTCTAAGAAGGGTCGAGCGGTTGCGGAAAAGGGTTTTATAGCCCCTTCTTCAATTACCGCCGGCGAGTTCTGCAGCGGTCGCCGGAACCAGATGGATTCCGATGTGAACGACCTCCGGTCGCTTCGGATAACTGCTCTCGACGAGGACGAAGGAGGAATCGATGATGTGGAAACGGATGAGGTTGACTATGGAGACGAAGTGGATCAGGAAGACGACGACGAGGAGGAGGAAGAGGAAGGAGTAAGCTTAGGGTTCGTTGTGAAGCCCAAGAATCCTGGAATGCTACTTCGCAACATGTTCCCGAGCAAAGTTGGAGGAGTCCCGGTATGCACTTCTTTTTCTACAAAATTGTAATTTCTTGTGTTCAGTTCTTGCAAATTTCATCTAAATCTACTGCTTGCAGGCATGGTTGGATCCTGTGGACTTGCCGCCGGAAAATTCTCGCCTTTGCGGCTTTTGCGGCGAGCCTCTTCAGTTTCTTCTGCAGGTAAACTGGCGTTATGTCGTCTCCATGTTTCTTTACTCTGAATCTTTCGATCGTCTGAAAAGTGGAAAAAATTGTATCTTTTCTGAAGGTTTATGGGCGGCCGTTATCAGACAAGGAATCCACTTTCCACCGGATGTTGTACGTCTTCATGTGTCCGTCCATGTATTGCCTTCTCCGAGATCAGCATGAGCAGTGGAAGCGCAGAGAAGATAAACCTCCCCGAAGGTAGAACTTTAATTTGTATGTGGTTGCTTGTCTTTTATTCCCTTAAATTTATTTTTTGTGTTTCCCACTTTTAAGAACATTTTTTGCTCTCTTTGTTTGTTCTTATAGTATAAAGGTCTTCCGTTGCCAATTACCACGAGCAAATCCTTTTTACTCGTTCAAGCCATCAAAATGTGATGGCACTGGCAAGCCCCTGACTGCTGGAGGTAGCACTTCCTCCTTGTTTATGAAATATAATTTCTTAGTTACATTCCTTTGATTGTATACCAGATTTACTTGCTTATGTGACATAAATAAACTACCAATTTTGGTGAGTTCAATACCCGTATATCTCATTGTTTTCCAATTTCGTTCAATTTTAATATCCCTATTTCTTAATTAGCAGGTTCAGTTAAAGTTTCTATAAACCTTACAATCTATCCAAATTTAAAAAAAAAAGGTCCATAGTTTACTTTTATGTACTATTTGAAGTGACATATCTTCTCAAGTGACAGGTAAATATGTTACATCGATAGGGTCGGACTTTTGGGTCAATCACTAATTTTTCTGTCATGTATCTGATATTGTCCTTAATTTAGCTGCACTTTGCTCCTGGTGTGGCACATGGAAAGGCGAGAAAGTATGTAGCAGTTGCAAAATAGCACGTTATTGCTCTGAGAAACATCAGGTATTCAGAAGATTTTTTAATCAGCTCGGTGTTTCACATGAGTTTAATTTCGATCTGTTCTTTTCACTTCAGGTTTCGCATTGGAAATCTGGTCATAAAAATGAATGTTGTCAGGCTACTGCTTCTACTTCCACTGGAATTGGTGGCAAAGATATACTTCTGACGATGAATAAGGGTCAGAATTTAATACTATTTTCATATATGAAACTGTTAAATTGTAGCTGACAAGTATTGTTTATTTTAGTTTCTTGCAGTACATTGTGGCCTGAATATGAGATTACCGTGGATGAATGTGATTATGATGCGGAATGTTCCAGTGAAAAAAGTGGTTCTACCTCATTGATGACTAGACAATGCAAAACAGATGACACATATGATCAGTTATTGGACAAGTTTGAGGTTTCATTCTAATTGTTCTTGCACAATAGAGGATCTTATCCATGGACAATGAATTTAATATGGTTGTCAATTATTGAATGTAGGCTGACAGTGATAAAAAAAGTTGGGCAACATTTCAAGAGCGAATTGCCAGAGCTCCTGATCAAGTACTGAGGTGAGAGCTCCATGTGTATTATTTTTCACTTTTTGCTATTTATTAGACTATAGCTTTTGTTATAGGCATAGCTAATCTTCTTTCTTAGTGCATTGGTCCATGGAAATCTTGTTTCAGTATTCCTTCTATTGAATTCTCCTGAAGGTGGATAAATGTCTAATGCTGATGCTATTTTTTCGTTCATTCTCATGCTTTATTATGTTAACAATTGATTGACCATAAATTGGGTTTCATACTGTTGTTTTGTTCAATTAAACAGTTTTATTTATTATAGTTGTTTACATCTTCGATGTTCAACAGATATTGCAGAGAGTTGATGGTAAAACCACTCTGGCCCTTGTCATCTGGTCGCCCTGCAAGGGCTAATATTCCTAGGTGCATTTATTGTAAAGGCCCTTTATGTTATGAATTCCAGGTATGATATGCATCCACAAAATATTGTTGTAAAAGTTGGTTTCTGTTTTGGCATAAATGAATGATTTTTAAGCTTCATAACCATAAATGTTCCTACAGGGTTTGATCGTTATGATTGTTTATGACAAGAAGTTAATACAAAATAGAATCACATAAAGGATGCATACTTAGTGCTGACTAATATGACGTTCAGACATTCTGTTGTTTTTACTTAGGTTATGTAATTATTTGTTCTTAGTCGAAGCATAATCGTTTGTGGATTTTTGTCATCATCACATTCATTCCTGTGGTTACCTCTATTTCTGAGGAAAACAATCTTATTGTCATAATCATCTTTGTCCTTTGTTGTTTTTAAACATTTGGTATGGAATATTTTTTATGAAGAATTTGCACTTTTGACAGATCATGCCTCAGTTGCTCTACTTCCTCGGTGTGAAAAATCATCCCGACTCTCTTGATTGGGGAACCATTGTTGTATACACGTGTTCAGCTTCGTGTGAATCTACTACTACCTACAAAGAGGAATTTGTGTGGGTTCAGTTGTATCCTACGGCTCCAATGGCTTGACAGTCTTTGTGAACGCATACAAGGGGCCAGGTTAAATATCTTGCTGGTCCTACAAACTCTTCCTGCTTGTTTCTGTTGAATGTTTTAGGAACTAATGCTATTCTGGTTGGAAGGTTCAATTGAGATGAATATAAATTATTATAAGTGTGACGGAAAAATTTCAATCTTAAGAATGATATTTCTCTTTTTCAGTAACTGCTCATCTTAGGCTTGGCAAACCGAATTGCTCATTTTTTTCTTGTCTATGTTCCTTGTTCGTTTCTCCTTCTGTTCTCATTATTTCTGTTTCTCTCATTTTCTTTCATGAGAGAAATTAATTAGCATAATGTTGCCAAACAATAACAGCTTCCTACTTCTGTCGGTCCTGTCGTTGGTGGGTCTGTCTTTAAGACGTGCATGTGTTTGCTTATGATGAATCTTTCATTTCGTGATGATGAAACACTTAAAGTTATAATGATGCTTTAAACATTGACTACTTTATCGAAAAGAACATTTCAATTATTTTAGAATAATTATTATAAAGGAAGAGTTCCCATTAAAACTTTCATTTGGAAAGTACTCGTTTTTATGACTTAAAATAAATAATTACTGATGTAGATATGGTGGGAGGGATTTGTGTGAGTGAAATTGTTTTTACATCACTTTTTATGGGAAACAAAACTACTAAGATTTAGTAATTTTTTTGGTCAACAAACATTTTATTTTGATTGGAAAATACTGCATTGGGCCAAAATTTATTTTGTGTATCTGATAACATTTTGTTTCTGCAGGGCTCATCGGGACCTCATAGGACGCCTCAACTCCACCACTACATGAACACTGCACAAAACATGCATTGCCTTTTGTACTTTTATACTCCTTTTCATGTGATGATATATTTTTATGTAATTATTTATTTTCTTTCTCCCAAACAATATTTGTGCTCGTTCCGTTTGTCTCTCCTCCAGTTGGTTGGTTGGGTTAATTTTCTGCTTGAGAAATAGGGGATCTAATAACTCACAACTGGCAGGGAGACAAATCCTTGGTGATCTAAGTTTTTCTTTTATTGTGAAAAATAATCAAATGTTGTAAGAAATATGTCACCTTTATATTTGTTATTATTGTTATGGTTGTATCTTGTTTTTGCGTGTGGTTTAGTTGGATTGCTTTACGTGTTTGGACCTGGAGGATGACGACTGAGCAAAGTTGTCATTGTATACAAAATGGCTAGTAATTTAGTGATATATGGATACTAAAAGAAAACTAAGATACATGTAGGCAGATTTGGACCCGGTAACGACCATCTACGTAGCCGCTTTGGTAATAAAGTAGTGGAATTAACAGCCTTTATAAGTGTATATTTCATCATTTATAGATCACGGAATATTTGCTACTATGAATTTATATATATATATATATATATATATAATAATAATAATAATAATAATAATAATAATAATAATAATAATAATTGTACAGCGCAATTTTTAGCCATAATTTACAGAATGATTAATAATAGAAAGACTTAAGAAATAGTTAGCGTAATAAATCATATGGTTGAAATTGAACGCTCCATCGTAATACATTCATCAGCCTCTATATATATGCTGAGCATTTCTAGACACTTTGATGGAGCCTCTATATATATGCTGAGCATTTCTAGACACTTTGATGGAATGGATGCAACTACTAAAAATTTAATACTACCACACTTTACTCCTATTTATTTTATACTAATGAAGTTAATTATTTTTTACCAAAAAGTTAACACAATTTTAAAAATTTGAGACATATATAATACTATTTTTTTTATATATTGGTATATAAATACATTAATATTTAATGGACTTAAAATGTGTCTCGCCGCGCGTCTACGCAAGCATTCACCGACACGAGAAAAAGAATGATTTGAATATTTTTTTAATTTGAAGGATAAAATTGTATTTAATAAATTAAAATACAAGATCTCGTACATTGAAACTCGTGATTATGGATTCATTTGAATAAATTTAATATAAATTTATTGGATGAAATTATTCAAAAAAAATTCAAACATATATTTGCTCGGTTTTATAGTTTAACAAATTCTGAAATTCCACGATAAGAAAAAAAAATGAAGTTAATCTGTTATTATTAAATAAAAAAGAGCATTTGTGTAGATTTGGACCTGGTAACGAACATTTAGGTGGTCAGTCGAATACAAAGTTGGGACCAGAGGATTTTATAATATAATTATTTTTTTATCCATATTTTTCACAAGTTGTAGAAATTTTATCCTTGAAAAAAATGTGACGTTTTATAAATTTTGACATAACCTTGATTTAAATCAAGATGTCTAAAAATCAGAGTTTTTTAATATAATCTCTATTTACCATATCGTACGTAATCACATTAGTAAAATACGTGTTGCCAATAACCTACTTTAATTGGAAATATGTTACGTATATAAACATTATAATTTTAAAAAATGAATATCTCTTTAAAACAAAAATATTACATGAATTGTTATCCCGTTATTTTGGGCAAAACAAAAGCAAATTGAAGTTTATTTTATTCCCTTTTTTATAACACATATCTTTTGTCAGTAGAAAATGGATTCCGCTCGACCGAAGTTTTTGGGAAAGAGATCAGTTGAGTATAGTTTTACATAAAACGGCCATATATATTTATATATATATATATA
>LTAE01001896.1:10523-24753 GCA_001647135.1 Pontederia paniculata | reverse complement strand
CGGTGCGTGGGGGAGCGGCGGGCGCGGCAGATGAAGCGCGCCGTGCGCAATGGCAAGCTGACCCTCATCTGCCTCGTGCTCACCATCATCGTCCTCCGCGGCACCGTCGGCGCCGGCAAGTTCGGCACCCCGCAGCAGGACCTCGACGAGATCCGCTCCCACCTACGCCGCCCCTACATCGCCTTCCCCCACCGCGCCCTCGTCGAATCCACCGCCACGGCGGCCACCAAGCCCAGATCGAAGGGCGACGACGCCGGTGGAGATCCGCCGCCCCGCGACCCCTCCGATCCTTATTCCATCGGGCCCAAGATCTCCGACTGGGACGAGCAGCGCGCCGACTGGCTGCGGCGGCACCCGGAGAAGCCCAGCTTCGTGGGCCCCGACAAGCCGCGGGTCCTCCTTGTGACCGGGTCCTCGCCGAAGCCCTGCGAGAATCCCGTCGGTGACCACTACCTCCTCAAGTCCATCAAGAACAAGATCGACTACTGCCGCGTCCACAACTTGGAGATCTTCTACAACTTCGCGCTGCTGGACGCCGAGATGGCCGGGTTCTGGGCGAAGCTGCCGCTGATCCGAGCGCTCCTCCTGGCGCACCCGGAGGTCGAGTTCCTCTGGTGGATGGACTCAGATGCCATGTTCACCGACATGGCATTCGAGCTTCCATGGGAGCGTTATGCCCCTTACAACCTCGTCATGCACGGATGGAACGAGATGGTGTACGACGACCGCAACTGGATCGGCCTCAACACCGGAAGCTTCCTCCTGCGCAACTGCCAGTGGGCGCTCGACCTGCTCGACGCCTGGGCGCCCATGGGACCGAAGGGCCCGACGCGAATCGAGGCTGGCAAAGTGCTCACCGCCTTCCTCAAGGACCGGCCGGTGTTCGAGGCTGACGATCAATCTGCTATGGTTTATCTCCTCGCCAAGGAGCGGGAGAAGTGGGGGGACAAGGTCTACCTCGAGAGCGCTTACTACCTCCATGGCTACTGGGGCATCCTGGTTGACCGCTACGAGGAGATGATTGAGAACTACCAGCCGGGCCTTGGAGACCATAGGTGGCCGCTCGTCACTCATTTTGTCGGTTGCAAGCCCTGTGGCAAGTTTGGAGACTACCCTGTAGAACGCTGTCTCAAGCAGATGGACCGAGCCTTCAACTTCGGCGACAACCAGATCCTGCAGATTTACGGGTTCACGCACAAGTCCCTCGCAAGCAGGAGGGTGAAGAGGATAAGGAATGACACCGCCAACCCACTGGACGTGAAGGATGAACTTGGCTTGTTGCATCCATCCTTCAAAGCCGTAAAGGTCATCAATGCTGCTTCTTGAGTAAAGATTCACATTTGTTCTTTTGTTACTCCTTAATTTGTTGTGTTATTTGTAGGTAAAGATAGAAAACAAAAAGAAAAGGAGTTTTATCTATCTGTCAGATGTATGCATTATGTTTAGGAATCCAGATGGCAACTTCTGTTATTCAATTCCTAGTTATGATGTTATGGTTTATCTACAAGGATACTCGAGTTTAACAAATTATAAGGTTCAGCAGAATTTTTGGTATATGTTTGAATGCGTCTTTCCAGACAAGAAAATATGAAAATCCTAAGTATAGATTTGCTGGAAAATCGCTGAGTTCTGGTGGAAAGCTGCAATTTGGTTCTTCCAGTCTGGCAAATAGGTTTGGATTCTTCTCTTGGATGCTACTTTATGGCTTGTTTCATAAGCCATAATTACTTTTGTACGATTCTGGATTTGAGCAGTGGTGTTAAGCTTTTTTTATGGACTGCTAGTTAGTTGAAAATCTTTGTTTTGTCACAATCCGAGAAACTTAGTTAACTCTACTTTAAAACCTCACACCGACAGCGCTGCCTATTTATGTTTTGTTTTGTAATGGACAAAGTTTGGATTTTGGTTAACAATGGTGTCTCACAAGTAACCAATGGCATGGCAAATATTGGTTTTGAGGCATTAGCCGCCTATTCACTTATGCAAATGTTTGTCTTTTGGTTTGATGAGTTGACACGTGGACAAAGTAATTTCTGCAGCAAGTTCTGTTAGGCAGATACAAATCTGTTATTGCATTGTGCTTCTGTGTAATCTCCTTTAGGTGACTTTTTTCGAGAAATCCTTTAGTTGACTTTTTTAGAAATCCTTTAATTGACTTGCTTTTACGAATTTTAAGTAGTCAACACCAATCTCACTGGATCATTCCTAGTCGGTTTGCATTGTTACGACTCAGTTCTCTTACAAAAACTGAAAAAGAAAACTGTAATAAACAGTTATGTTTTTGAACTGATATGCTATTTGTCATGTTAATACGTGATAAGTTAGTAAATTAGTTTGCGTGACATAGATTACTTGTCTTAAAGCTTTCATGATTTTTTTTCTCTTTCCTTCTTATGACTGCCAATAAATTTAGCAGCATTGGGAACATAATGGTTATATATTTATATGTCGAGATGCCTCATGATACCTTAGTTCTCTAGTTGTGATCTTCATGTTAATTAATCAGTTCATGTTATCCTGATCAGAAGCAATTTTAGACTTATCTTATTGATGAGATAAGACTATTATCTTGTTATTCTATAACAGTTCCAAGTTTGTGCTATTGGTCTCTTAATTTCTCTTGTACATTTCATGTGTTCAGAAACTCCACCAGAACCTAAGTCCAGTAAGCAATATTGTTTACTGTTATTCTTTGTCGCCGAACCTCTAGTATAATTCATGTTGTTCATTGAGCTCCTCAAAGTTATTAATTCTGATTAACCACTAAACAGTTTGCAGTTTGCACAGCACACACCTATCTATTCATGCAAACTGTACCTTATCATTTGCCATCATCAATGAACCTATAGCATAATCTTTTTGAAAGGGACCTATAGCATAATCTTGCACATATTTGGACACTGAGTGGAAATTTATGTTTATGCTTTAACAGTTCTTTTTCTTTTGAGAGGGAAAAAGATGATTAACCAGTGTGCAAATCATCCAACCATTCATTACTTCATAAAAGCAAGCTACAGATTACATAAGGAAGTTATTAACCATCAGAAACAGAATAGAGAAAAGTTATCTGATAGAGTCCCACTCCCTAATCAGAGCATTAGAATGGGCAATTATGTTAAGTTTTCCACGTAACAGCGACCGCCCTGAAAGGTTACCATATTACGTTGCAGCTAGATTCCTCTAGGAAAACAAATAGATATCCAAAAAATCATCCTCCCTAGAGCATTGGTAAATAAAGAAGAGACCTGTGTCTTCTTCCTCATCATACAATCTGCATTCGGCACTCACCTGAGGGGGAGCTATGTTGAAAGATATCTGCAGAAAAACTCCTATTTCTCATAATAAGCCAGATATTTTTTTTTCTTTTTGAGAGCCAGATGAATATTTTGATTTTAAGTGGAATCTTTGTCTTCCAAGTCAGACGGCAGTCCATCACCAGTCCAATCTTCAGTCTGAAGACCCATGCAGAATATCATAGGCTTGTTTGACAGTGACATTGTCCCTCAATCATGTCCAACCATCATTCACGGAATTCTGCAGAATTATGCTTTTTTTGAGAAAATGCAGAATTATGTTATAGCAGTTCATTTTAAGGGAATTATGCTATAGCAATTATTACATCCTTTGTATACCATCTTTTTTGATGTCTCATTTCACATGGAGTGGTTTCCAAGTGGTTTCTTTCTCCTTTTGGTTTTTGTTTTGACTGTCATTTGTTTCATTTGCACATGCAACATCTCCTTGCTTCAATTATATTTTCTTTCAAAATGCATCTCCTTGCTTCATCTTATTATCATTGAAAGAGGAAATATAGAGATGGGCCATGTTATTCACATACTCTTAATGTGCATTTTCCGTAGATTTCAAATCTCTTGTTTCTTTCAGCTATGAGTTAGATCTAAGATTCTGAGAATGTTTACTTGATGTGCCAATTACCTTTTTCAGTTGATTAGTTTCAGTATTGACATTCCTTTGTTGCCTGGATTTTGCTCTATGAACTGAACAACATTATCTTTTTCTAGCTCATGTTTTCTTATTTTGAGTTCATTTTGCATCTGTGCATCACATATGTTGAACAGCCATCTTTTTTTCATCAACTGCTGCGTCGTCCTAAAAAGCAAATCAGTGTGAAATTGAATTATATAGGAGTCTCCTCTTTAGGGCTGGGAACCTGCTGTCTGTGCTCCTCAATTAGATTTCTAGTGACTTGGTGACAGGTATTCTCCAGCGCATTGGAAGTGTGTATTACCTTTTTTCTTTTAAATGCTTTGAGGATGTAACTCATCAAACCTGCTTTCTCTTAAGATACTCTCTAGCTTATATGGCTTGAGAAGCCTCTGATGCACTGTTGTAAAACATTGAGCTTTGTTTCCCTTGGATTCCGAAAGTAATTAAGGGTTTCAAGTTTGAAGTTTTCATAATATCTGTCTATTTGTACGATTAGGTATTACTAGTATTTGGTGTGTTTATTGTGCCGTTTGAGCAAAAGGATTTCATACTAAGGTTTTGATGGTAGAGGGTGTTGTTGCATTTAACATTGGTTTGGAAACTTATCATGTGTAGAGGATCTACTATTTTCGATCTTAAAACTTTTCAATAAGATTCATCATGTTGTATGTTACAGACTTCCGAGTTGTATTTCTATCTCATGTCTCTGTTCTGTTTTGCAATTTCCGTATGCATTCAGGTTAGGGTTTCCAGTTGCACTTGCGGACTTAAGGTTAGGTTTTGGCAATTGACTAACTTATGGATGGTACTGGGATCATCTAAAATGTATTGCTTCAATCTTGGGGTTGTTTCTACATTATTTTCTTGAGAAGTTTTTTGGTTCTTTATTCAATTAAAATGTGAGAACTTTCCAACCCAAAAGAATGTTAGAGCAGAAGCAAATCTTGTCTTCCTATTTATATATACCAAGGTGTTACTTGGATGTTGCGTACCATACGTGGAATAAAGTTAATTATCTTGTATGTGTTGGGAAAAAAAAATAAGCAATTCCAGCTCAAGCCATTTTTATAGGTTTTGTTATCGGCATGTATTTTGTGTATTTGACATTTATTTTAACACTCAAAAGGTAACTATTAATATTTTACTTCTACTGCAAAATCCAGATGTCGTAAAGAAGAGTTTATTTTTCGGCAACAAAAAATACATTATTTAATTTTCTTTTACCTTGTAAAAGAATTATAGCTTTGACTTTGATTTTCTTTTAAAATAACAAAATATAAATCTTCAATATAATATCAGTTTTTGGTCATAATTATTTTTATTTGATTAAGTTAGTTAGATTTCCGTTTTATGGTCATTAAAATTGTAAATTTTTTGGATATAACTTTTTTCGTAAATTGAATTCATAATCTTGACATTAACATTTTTTGACGCTTAGATGAGTTAATCAAAATACTTATAAGGCGTTTACTACATTACTTCTTAATATTACTTGATAATCTACATTACTTAATAGGAAAATTATCATCTATTAAATTATCAATAATGTGCATGATTATATATAAGTAATCCAAATGGTAATTGAAATTATCATATTTACTTATATAAATGATTACTAAGTAATATACATTATTTTATCAAAATATCCTTTATACATATTATTAAGTTAAAAATTTTGTATTATTGAAAATTTATCAACTTAAACTCACAATATATTTAAATAATTAATATCCTTTAAATTAAAATAATAATAAAATAATCTTTATAATTAATAGTAATAAGTTATAAAAAATTAGTCTAATTAATAATACTTATAAATAACAATAAATGTTATATTTTAATTCATAATATAATCATAATAATATAATATTATTCAAATATTATTTAAATATTATTTATTATGGTCATTAATTCATAATAATAATAATATTTTAATAATAATAATATTATTATTATTATTTGTGTTGTTGTTATTATTATATGATGATTTATTTATTGTGTTATATTTTATCTATGAAAGATTTAAAAGGGAAAATTTGAAAAATAATATAAATAGATTATCACTTAGGTAGTAATCTCGATAGACACCCTCATCTTAGGTAATGTGGATTACCATTTCATAGGTAATATGCATTGCTAGGTAATCCAGATTGCTTACGAATTAAAGCCCATGTAATTTTAGATTCAGATTATCAGTAATCTACAAATATTACCGGGAGGGAACACCCCCTTAGATTAATTCAGAAGTTTGACACAGGCAAATTAAGGCAAATTAGACTATTCACTCCCAAATGACTCAACCTAGTAATTTTGAGTCAACTTTTTTGGAATGCAATAATGATGTCAATTATGATATATGGAATTGAAGGATTATGTATAGATTAATAAATGAAAATATGGATGATGTCAATGACTCTCATGGACTAAGAAAGCCACAAAAGATCAAAGAAATGTCAACAAAAATGCTAGAATAATAGGAGCAATATTAAAAATGTCCAAATTCTTCGAACTGATATATATGTAGGTGTTATCTACTTAAGTAGGTAATATTATCGTAAGATGTTAGATAAACAACTTATAACAAACTATATAAGAAAGAACATATATTATATCAATCATAAATTTAGCATCTTATGGTGGACAAGATAAGTAGTACGATGTTACCTATTTAAGTATGTAGCACATTTATTTTTTTATTATATATATATATATATATACATATATATATGATTTTGTTAAGGTTTTTGAAACTCATATGATTATGATTTATGGAAACTATTAAGGAAAAGTATAACTCCAAAAAGAAGGTGAATGTACAACTTGCTTTGTACAAATATAGTACTTGTAAGATGAAGGAAAATGATAAAATTATAGATCATGTAAATAAAATATTATTATAACTCTCCTACTTTCCAATCCCAAAAAGACACTATTTATAACCGAATTCAAATTCAAATCCTCTCAGATTTTATCTCATCTAAAGATATCCTCATAACTAGAAAATAAAAATCAGAATCCTAATTAGTTTAAAATTCGAAATTTAAATCTGAAAAATTCAGAGATTGTCCAATAAATCTGGACTCTTTGGTTATAAATATTTCCTCCTAAAAGTTTTATTCTTTTTCCCCTAACCGATCATAATCTTCTTCTTATTGTGTCGTTACTCAAAGGATCTCAAGGTAAGGCTGTAAGTTCTCTCTCCTATTGATGGTTGATCATCTCCTAGCTGGGAAAAAACTGTAAGAGAGGAATTATTGCAAAGGAACGACGAGAACGTGTGACGAAGATCGAGACAACAAGCTTAGGCTATAAGGTGTGTATTGTGGCGGATCATTTGTAGATCTAGGTTTTATATCGTTGATCATGTTATAGGGTTCTAAGATTATTCATAATCTTCTGAATATTTTCTCTCATGATTATGATCGTGCTTTTATGATCGTGCCTCATAATTACTCAAAATTCCTAATCATATGTTAGCCTTGATCATGACTTTAATTCTATTTTGAACTAGGGTTATAATGCTTCAAAACCTAGATTTGATGTCTCATTTTCACCCAAAAGCCGTGTTCTTACATCATCTGATTTTCTCATATTAATGAATGTAATAGGATAGACTAGAATCGGACTGAATTGGACCAAATCGGAAGAACCCCTGTACCGTCATGGTCGTGACACTAGAGTCATGACCCATAATGGTGAAATTGATAAACTGATCGGAAGAACTCTCTCTACCATCACGGTCGTGACACCAAAGTCATGGCCCATAATGATGAAGGTCACGGTCTTGACACCATGTCATGACCCGGATATTGAGTCCAAGCGCAAATCAATGTTCGACATTGACCGTGATAACACAGTCACGGTTGTGATGCGGAAGATCACAGTCGTGACACTATGTCACATCCCGTGACGCTACAATCACGTTCGTGATGCCCTAGTCACAGTCCATGACCGATATGCGTATTTTATCATACATGGCAAAGGTCGTGTAGACGGAGTCACGATCATGAACCCTACATGATTGTGACAATGTCGTATGAGTGACTTACGACCCGTGATGCCATATCACAACCCGTAATCTCCAAGGAGTGAAGGACCATGTTCGTCCATGGTCGTGATACCTATGTCACGGACTATGACGAGCATAGTTTAACTCCAGTCACGGCCCGTGACTGTGAGAAAGTAAAGTGACCTTGTTCGGTCACGAGGCATGACGCTGTGTCACGGCCCATGAGACTTGATATCACGATCGTGAAACGGCAGTCACGACCCGTGACTTGCCGACATCGTAGTTGTAGATAATCTCTAATATTAACTATTTATATTATAATGTGATGCTACGTTAAGGACATATACTAGATATTACGTAAGGATAACAAGACTAAAGATTATGGTTGTCATGTGTACCATTGGAAGCTACCGTCATTTATCGTTTTATATCGTTAGGGGCTAATGACCTAGCTGCAGCTTCCCCACTTTACTCCTATTACTTGGAGAGTTTCCCTCCCTGTAACAAAGAGGATATTCGAGCATCCTCTCCACATGTTGGTCATCTTCTTGTCACGACTGGTACTCCGTTGACCCTATTGTTTATTATCATGGCAACCCAGGATGAACATCGTATCAGATCGTATGAGCTTTATATTGTTTGCTTCATTATGAGCTCTGTAAGGAATAAACATAAAGACATCAATAATGTCATAAATGGGTTAAGTCTAACCTAAACACTTATATATCACCTACACTATTTTATTCTTGTGAAATTAAGGATTGCTTGTAAAATGAGCCACCCATAGATTTGGGAAAAGATGATACAAAGAGTGTATCAAATTAGGGGTCCATCTTTCAGTCTCATATTGATCGTATCATAAGCCTTATCAGATTTGCATCTTTCATCTTCTAATGATCATATCGGAAGCCTTATCGGATTGAAAGTATTGTACCATGTTATCGTATTGTATCGAAAGTCATTTTACTATATCGAAACATTGATACCAGTACTTCATATTGTCTCTATTATTCAAGTGCTTCTCATGGTCTGTATTGTTAAAGGAAAGAAAGAATATCGTGGCCTTCGAGTGTTACTCATTATTGGTTGGCCTTATCGGATCGGATGTAAAGTGAAGTCATTGTTGACCATTAGAGTATAATTCCTTATCGTTTGGTCATATCATTCAAAGTATTTTATTGAATCTATATCATTCTTATTGGCCTTTGAAAGTTTATTCTTTATTACTTGACCTTACCGGATCGATCTCAATTATTGTACAATTGGTCTTTGAATTCATTTCTTTTCTGATTGGCCTTATTTGTCACTGGACCTTATATCGAAGTTAATATATCACCCTATGGTTTGCACCATATGGGCACATCTTATTGTTATCAATTTCCATCCCACCGAATTTGACCAGTCCTACCATTGTTTCTCACCTTTTTATTATTTAGTCATGGGAATTGCCTTTTCATTTGGGTTTATCAGATCGTTCTTCAATAAAGAGAATATATCGAATTTGATCATCTCTCAATTATTATCCAAATTATTATTGTCTCACACTAGTTTCAATCAAGAAGTGATGTTATTGAATTGTATCGTCCTGAAGCCCATTTGAATTACACCACTATATTGTTCTATATCGGTATCGAGTTGACTATCATTATTGTTATCGCTATGTTCACTTTATTTAAATTCTATATTTACTTGTGCCTTACACACTGGGCGTAATTGCTCATGGAATATTATTTTCCAGCATGATCCTGCAGGTAACTTGTTCTGCAGTGGATAATAGTGCTAGTGACTACTGATTTGCTCGTGATGATGATGATGTTACATGACAGAGTCTTAGCATCATCTTAATTGATTTTAAAAATGTTGAAATGATCCCTAGAGCCATTAGATTTACGACACTAATTATATTGTTTAAGGCTTTCACATTTACTTTATTGGATATTCTTTTAATTGATTAAAGTCTTTCGCTTTTATATTATTTTTATTGACTGATCAACATAGTCAAATTATTAGTCAAAGAATTGTATCGTCGTAGCGTCTCCGAGCCCATATTTTGTCACGTGGCGAGGTGTGGGTTTGGGAGCGTTACAATTATCATTATTAAGTATTATTCTAATACAAGCACAATCCTATTGGAAGTGTTACATGTGGCAAAGACGTTGAATAGTTTTCCACTAACATTAGACATAGTTGCAACCTTAAGACTTAAATCATTGATCGTTAAGCTAGCTCAACTAGTCAAAGAACATGAGATGGCTAAAAGCAAAAAAAGAAATAAAGTCTTTGGAACCGAAGAGGCTAAAGAAGCGGAATAGCCTTATGTGATACACCATAGAAAAGCATCTTGGTCTTTTGAAATAGTTAATGGGACAACATGAGCATCTTTGTGAATTTGGTCACTTTGAAGCAATTGTCCCATGGAAAAATTGAGGCCATGATAGTATCAAAGAAGTAGAACTTCAACAAACTGGAGTTTATTATAGTCGACTATAATGTTGCAACGACCAAACATATAAAGACCCAATCGAGTCCAAGAAAATGAAGATGGGAGAATAGAGGATCTGTATGAGAAACAATGCTTATCTAGACATAGATGATGTTGATAATTACAAGTTGAATTTGGGTGATAGATTGACGGCTATTCATGATGTGTTATATACACTACGGGTGCATTAGAACCTGATCTCCTTCTTATTTTTCTAAAGAAAAATTTTGAAGTTTGATTATATAATGGTCCTAGATTTATAAGAAAGAACAAAAAAGACTTATTTTTGTCTCTAGTTAACTTCTTTTTGGAATGTATAAGAATAATTGAATGTTTTTGACTATTTTATGTGTTGTTGTGATCTTGCTAGTACGAAAGTTTTGAACACTCATGAATGGAACAAATAATGAGAAAGAATATTGTGCCTAAGATAGAGGTGCAAGGACATTACCTAAATATTATTTTGATGGGAAAAATTATTTGGAAATCCCTTCTAACAAGAAAATGGTCAAATGAATTGTTAGACTTGATTCATTTGGATATTTTTGATCCATTGGTGTCGTTACACATAGGAATAAGAAATTCTTCATTGATGATTATATATGGTTCTCTTATGTGTATCTCTTAGAAAAATTGAGGCTTTTGAAACACTTAAGAGATATCAAACGAAAGTGCAGAAGTAGGAAACTAATTAAAAAGTATTAGAAAAATTAAGGGAAATATACCTTTTGATAATCAAAGATTATTGTAGTCAGATAGCTATACGTATGCATATTACGTCAACATATGCCACAATAGCATAGTGTGGTAACAAAAAGAACAAAATATTAATTAATACAATAATTCATATGTTACCCCCACTCAAGTCTCCCTAAGAATTTTTGTGAGAGTTATATACAAAATAAGATTTTCACAAAGTTCGTAGAATCAATATCATAAATGTTGGAATGACAAGTCCAAGTTGTCCATAATTGAATATAGGATGCAAGATACATGAGTGTCGAATCACTTTAGGCTACAAATTGGACTTTAAGACAATAATATGCAAGTTTATGTAGTGACAAATTCAAATGTTATAAGATTCTTCCAATAAGACAAAGGTCTAAGAGTTATGGTGGAACTTTTCTAACAATGAAAGGGTGCATGAAGAAGAGGATAGTGAGACTTTGATTATCCTTGATCGACTCTGAATGAGACAAACTGAACATGCGTCCAAAGGGTAGGAGAAGAAGCTATACATAATATTATACCTTTGGAAGAAGTAAAGGAACTCATACTCTCAACTGCTCATATGAAACTCGCACATATGGGATGTGTATGAACGCGAGATTTTTGTGTTATATTGTAGATATTTATATAGATTATTGTACATATCCTATTTAGTATAAAGAACCAATGGATGTAAGTGAGTCAAGAATTATGGTTGTCCATCATGATAGATGAATTAAACTTAATTGATCAAAATATTGTATGAATGTTTGAATTGAACTCAACTTGCTAAAAGTAGGCAAGATGTATAAGGCTGCAAATGAATATTCAAGAAGAAGTATCAGGTACTACTGAATAGAAAAAATGAATACTAGTTATCAAAGATTATTCTCAACAAGTAAATTTGACTTTTAGATAGCATATCAATGGCTAAGTTTGCATCGATGAAGATATCTATATGAATTTAAAATTACCAAATGGACAAATGAATGATAAGAAAATGTCTTTAACATATCTAGTAGGTTCACAGAGAGGGCTTTCGCGCCTTATCTCTCTCTCTCCTCTCCTAGTTTGTAAACTCCAAGTTTATTTTCTCATTGCTCTAAATAATCTTGGAATCCAAGAAGTTGAACACTCACTCAACTGTTGAAAGCTAACTACTCCCCACCGCCCTGCTATCACTTACCATGCCATCCACTTTGCATTCAGCCAAGCATGCTTCGAGTTAGCAAAGCAATTTAGTAGGAAAAATGTCAGCGGTTTGTGATAATGTCATAGTATGACATGTTATTTGTCGAAAATGATATCGCAATGCTTAATGAGATAAAAGAAAAATTGAACAAAAAATTTGGGATTAAGGACATGTTGATGCATTATATGTTCTTAGAATTCAAATGACTCGAGATAAAAACTCAAGGACGTTGATTTTCGAAATGCAAGGACATTGTTCAGATTTGAAATGGATAACATCACTTGGTACCTGATGCGACAAAATTGTACACATTTAGTAGCAAGTATACTAGTCAAGCAATTAATAACGTGATGAAGAATGTCAATCTCACGAGGACTTAGAATATCATACACTAGACTTAATCAGGATTTAAGTGGGAATAAAATGAAGGTGTTTTGTTTTTCAAATAAAATAAATGATCACAAGCAAAGGCTGATAACAATGACTCAAGCATAGGATAGTGTTGTGTATACACCACCATACTAATGATCTCCTAAATCCCAAGATTGAATGGAACATCTAGCATATTGAAGGGAATCTCCTCAAGTTTAAATTCACCAATGTTTCATGTTTGAATTAATTATTATGTCCTAAATATGCAAAGATTAACCCTCTCAGTTTTTAACCCTGCACACTCGCAGACCTAACGCATTAAGAATGTTCTTGGATAAATCTGAGATCTCTTTCGATTTCTCTTAGATGACTATGCAATCTAGGGCTCTTTAAATTTCTCCTAGGCTACGATATTCATGTACAGGAATAACCAATCATTTCTAAGGCATGATAACTAACATGCGAGACCCTTCCTCTCTGATAGCACGTCAAGCATATATGACATCACAACATATAGAAAAACATTAACATCAAAATGAAAACTATCATATTCATTCATTAAAGTTAAAACATTAGGAAGATCCAAAGTAGGGGTTCGACAGACAAATCCTAGATAAACTACTCCATAGATGGAGAGATACAACCAAGAAGTTGTGCATGATACCATCATGAAGAAATGAGTTTACAAACAAAGATTGTCGTCGTAGGTCTCTTTCGATTTCCCTTGCTACTCCGGCAGAGTTCCACTCTTATCCGCAATAAAGTTTGACCAAGAACCTCATGATCATCTCTCCATAGAACCCTATGAAGTATATATAACCTCTGGGACGAAACGATTAGGGTTTGGAGAACCTTCATAATCAATTTGGGGCGATGTTTAATCTTATGACCCGTAAGTATACCCTCATGATCGTGCATCGGAAAAAGCAACCTTCATCATGGCCGCGATATCATTTTAACACTCAAAGGATAGACAACATAGAAGAGCTTTTTCCTGGTTGAAGCGACCTTGGAAAATGATTTGATTCACATTTCCTATCTCCTTTAGATAGATAAGGGATCCTCGTCTGCCAAAAGTTCTTCTTCCCTCTCTATAAATGGTCGTTCATCAAGCGAAGACCTTTATCGATGAAGGTCTTCTTATTCCTCTGGGAAGACATGGTTCATGAGCATTGACTCGATGAAATAAGGTGCTTTCTTGAGTTATTGTGAAGTCATCCACGTAGTGGATGATGTAGGATCTGGAATGGCACCAAGAGGGGGGGAGGGTGAATTGGTATATTAAAACTTTTGTTCTTCTTAACTTAATCTAGATGTGTTGTGTTTAGCGGAAGCATGCATATACGAATATAAACACAAATAGAGAGAAAAGAGTAAAGAGAAGAACAAACACAAGAACAAACGCAAGGTTTGTTATCGAGGTTTGGCCGAACTCTTTGGCCTACGTCCCCGCTCTGATCTTCTCCCATGAGATCTTCGGAGTTCACTATCTCCTTCTTCAAAGGGCGAAGGCTCCCTT
>LTAE01001895.1:0-46241 GCA_001647135.1 Pontederia paniculata | reverse complement strand
GTATCAATCGCCCTATCATCTTGGATAAGATATCCATGGCCGGCAGTGTTCCTCCCAATATGTATCCAACCAGGCAGTTCTGTAGGATTGCCAGGTTGTGATTGATCATAGGGCTCCATGGTGCTTTGATTGTTCATACCAATGTATTCCTCACTACCTTTCCTTTTCTTTGAACTAATTCCTTCTCTCTATTCCACATCTCCTGTCTTCTGCGAGCGGTAGGACATCTGGCCATGGTGTGTCCCAATCCTCCACATTCGAGGCATTTGATGGGATCCCGGCAGTTCCTCTGGATGTGACCCCAACAGCGACATCTGTAGCATAGTATCCGTTTGCTGCCCTCACTTGCAGTACGGAATCGTCTTTGATTTGAACGGCGGTATGACACCAGCTGCAATTCAAGGTCCTCCTTTTCATGGTGGCGCCGATGGGAGGGGGTTTCCCCTCGACGTTCGCTGTTAGCACCGACGAGAGGGGGTCTCCCGCCGATGATCTCCTCTCGTGTTCTCACTCTCGCCATCCGACTTTCAAAGCCACTCAAAAAACTCACCAATGCTGTTAGACCAAAAGTGTCATTGTTGATTGTTCCACGTACCAGAGATCACAACCATACCATACTGGTTAGACATCAAAACACCCAATGTAGTATTCACAGAAGACGAAATAACGAATCTCTTCACAGAAGGCACACAAAGATGGGGCTAAAAGATGCCATCATTCCTAGCTAAGGAGAACATATAATGTGCAATTATCCTCACTGTAGCATCTCTTCCCCTCAAAAACCGTCCCCACAAAGTCCACTAAAGCATTTGTCATAGAAAAGTAATTTCAAAATATCTTCTTGTGCACAAGAAGCATTTGACGAAAAAATTATATGAACACATATACATAGAAATCAAGAAAAATGGAAAAGAAATTTACAAATTCCTCAGAAGGTATTACCACTGAAGGCATATTCTCATATTTAGTAGTTAGATAGTCATGTGTGCCATGCCAAATGAAGAGTACACTCAATCTATCACTCAATTACTTTATACTCCCTTCACCATGAATTTTTCTCTCAGGCTTTGAAATGGCTTAACCGAAAACTTGATTTTGCCATACAAAAAACCCAAACATTGAAATATAATACAATCGACTTGTTGCTTGTTAGATGTCCGCATGAGCCAATTTTAGACCAATTATATGCTTTGAACAATTATCTTGAACTTCATTGTACTAAAAAGAACCAAAAACGAATTCATTATTAGTTGTATCCACAATGGAAATAGTATCAGTGGACCACAGTTTAGTTTGGGTTTTGGGGGATGACTTGGATAATATTTTGAAAAACAAGAATATGTTCATGGAAAGTACCTTAAAAATATACATTGATTGCATAACGACAGGTCTCTTGTAATTCAACGAGAATAACATCTTGGAAACTTTATCTGATGATGAGAACTTCTTGAAAACAGGATCTGTTTCATGTAAAGCTGCACATAACAAAGCAACATAAATGATGACTTCATTACTGTCCAACTTATGTATATATTCATGACCTCAAAGCTCAGATACACATGAAACGGTACAAACCATGGCCAACTTTATTGATAGAGAGTTCCTTTGGCTGTTTCAAGCATCCATCATCACCAAAAGCCTTCTCTACAAGAATTTTCAAAAGGTAATAATCAAATTTTCCAGTAAAGATAAAGATTCAAACATCTATATCAAGTAGAAAGTGACTTTTTTTTTAAAAAAAAGGGAAGTAGAAAGTGTCTTTAGAAGTAACTCTATTCTTGGAAAGACATGAGATCAGTTGAAGCAGCACAACATCACAAAAACTTAGAACATCAACACAAAACTTTTCTTTTTTGTTTTTGAAGAAAAAAGCAAGCTGTCAGGCAAGCACTACAATTATTTAATTAGTTAGATCATAAATCTTGCAAAGTAAACAGTGTCTGTGTTGGTCAGGACTTCAAAATTTATGGAGTTACTCAACTAAGTGACCTCATATCCTCGATTACTAAACCAATCTTTGATTTTTTCTTCTGTATTGAAGAATCCGGAAGAAGTAACTTTTCTAGTAGAAGGTCAAACATTGGAGCATTTAAGGCAGCGACTGAATTGATATATTTCGTAAGTACACCACGCAAGGTTCATCTAATACCATGATGGCATCAGTCACTCCCGAAGAAGTTTCATTAAAAAATATAGTTAACGAGAAAAAGAATTCAAACCCTCAAAGAAGAAGGAGATCTTTTCAGCACTCTCGAAGAAGTAATTATCCGTGGTATGTTTCTGAACAAAATACATAAGAAAGAAGAAAAGTTAAATTTCATATCCAAGAAAACGTCCATTAATTCAACTGGTAAAGTGGTGAGAAGATCATGATTCCGCCAGAAAAATGGTTATATATATGGCATAGAACAGGAAAAGGGGTGAAAGAAAGGAAGGGTAAAACTGACCTGGTTCTTGGTGGAGAAGATGGAGGAGGATGAACCGTCGAATCCCGCCAGCAGCTCCGACATCCGATCTCTCATCTCCTTCACCTCCTCGGCACTGGAGAAGGAATCCAGCACCAAATACCCTGTCAGAAAGGACGACGTGAGATCGACCAATACATCCATAGATAAACAAGACGGCGGCGGTGGAAACACATACCATTTGAATGGAAGAAGTGGAGTTGGTCGGCGGTGAGACTTGCCGTCATGGCGGCCATGGCGTGCGATTCCTGAAGCGGAGGTAGCAGCAGAGTACAAATTAGAGAAGTGGGAACGGGATCGCGAGGGAGAGATGCCGTGATCTTTTTTATTTAACTGGAAGATACAAATTTTATCTCTCTGGGACGCCACGTGAAGTCTTTTTCTATTTTAAATGTCTTGGCCAAAACAAGAAACAAAGCCCATAGTGACCCAAAACTTTTGTTGATGCACTCGTAATCGAAGCGGATCTTATGATCAATTAATATGCGATCTCGATCTCGATCTCGGATCCCCAAAGGCTAAAAAAGGTAAAATTGCATAAATATCGATATATACATCCAAAATAATAAAGATAAGATAAGATTTGAGGCGGTAAATGGCGCCGCAAGCCAACAATTCCATTTTCACTGCTTTATTTTTTTTATATTTTATAGTGTATTATTTGTTTATGCTTTTTTGGAAGACGTGGTGCTCACGTCAATAATATACAAGTGAGAAAATAAGTGAGTTAATAAAAAAAATTACCCATGTGCGATAATTAAAGTTATCGGATGTTAAATATGGAAAAACAAAGAATTATAGATACATGAGAAATAACGTATAAATTACTCTCTTTTAAATGAAAAGTTATATCTCATTCATTTCCATCCGGCAATCCTCTCATAATATTAAAAATTAAAAACACATATAAGTTATGTTTTTTTATTATAATATACTTTTTATTTAAATAGGTAGGAGGTGCTACCTACTTAAATAGGTAGCACTATACTACTTCTCATAACAATAGTAGAATGTTAAATATACGATGGATATAAAATTTTCCTTTTTTTAAATAGTTTGTGTAACACCCCCAAACCCACACCCTGCCAGATGGCAAAACATGGACCAGGGAGTGCCACGTCTATACTATCTTTGACCAATAACATGACAATATTGACAAGTCAAATAAAATAAAATTCTTTTGCGGAAGACTTTACTAATTAATGAAAAGGTTCAACAATAAAGTGCGGAAGACTTAAGCAAATAACATAATCTGGACCTAACATAAAATAACTGCTCTGCTATAGTCTGAGAGCTTATTACAACTCAATGATAGAAAAACTAAGACTCGAACTCCATGTGCAACTAGAACACCATCACCAGCAAGTCCATGATCACCAGCATCATCATCCACTAGTTACCTGTAGGATCATACAGGGAAAAGCAGTATTCCATGAGCAATTACGCCCAGTGTGTAAGGCACAAGTAGATAAAAATCCATCAATAACAATATGGGACAATATCAATAATATTCTCCAAATGGTTTCCAAAGATAAGGACAATGATAAGAGTTGGAGAAAATCTGGTAAACAATATATGATCAGCAATGAGATAGCTTAAAAATAAGCTGAGAATAATGACAATAACTATAAGAAGCTGAATCATAAGGATCAATAGTACTCTTTTCACATCCGATCCGATAAACATCTTTACTGTATAACAATATGAACAATAATAGAGTACGATCCAGTAAATTGCAATCCGATAAGACTTCCGATCCGATTAATAAGAATGATGAATGAATTCCTAATTTAATGCACCTCCTCTATTATCTTTTCCCAAATCTGTGGGTGGCTCATTTTACAACACAGTCCTATTTTCACAGTAATAATCTAGGTGATATATAGGTGATTAAGTTAGACTTGTCCATATTAATATTTTCATGTGCCTTTGGGTTCATTCAATACAGAGCTCATAAAGCATAAAGCCAAACAGTACAGAGCTCATACGATACAGTAAAATTACGTACTCTGAGTTGCCATGATAAATAACAATAAGGGTCAACGGGGGTACCTGCCGTGACTAAGTAAAATGCCCATCAAGTGGGGAGGATGCTCGAGTATCCTCTTTGTTACAGGGAGGGGAGCACTCCAAGTAACAGGAGCAGAGTGGGGAAGCTGCAGCTAGGCCACTGGCCCCTAACGGTATAAAACGATAAACAACAGTAACTCCCAACAGTACACATGGCAACCATAATCTTGTCTTGTTACCCTTACGTGATATCTAGTATATATCCTTAACGTAGCATGAAAAGATATAATATAAGTAGGGTACAACAGTGGAAAAGTATCTACAATTGATCTATTTTATATCGGTGAGAAAATAGGATAAATTGACCAGGTTAATGAACATCACGGGCCGTGATATCGGTGTCACGGCCGTGACAAAGAATGTCACGGGCCGTTACGGGATATCACGCCCCGTGAGAGATCAAGGTGGAGTTCTGGTGGCTAGAATAACGGGTCGTGATGTGTCTGTCACGGCCGTGACAACAAGTGTCACGGGCCGTGAAGAGTCATCACGCCCCGTTAAACAGCAGTATTTCTCCAGTCACGGGTCGCGACTCGTGTCACGACCGTGAAGGGAAAATTGGCTACTCTGCTGTGGTGGTTACGGGCCGTGACATTGCATCACGGGCCGTAAGTCACCCGTACGGACATCACGATCGTGAAGGTTCACGACCGCGATCCCGACGCGCGGTACGCATCCTGGTCACGGGCCGTGACGGGGTGTCACGACCGTGACCATATGCGTTACGGGTCGTGACCTGTGTCACGACCGTGAAACCGGTCATCACGACCGCGATCTCGGTGTCACGGTCGGATGCCGAACGGTGCAAGGGTCTGGACGCTATCACACAGGTCGTGACATGGGCGTCACGACCGTGACAGTGTCGTTACGGGTCGTGACCATGGAGTCACGACCGTGACGTTGGCCATCACGACCGCAACTCTCATCACGGTCGGATGCCGAATGCAATCTCGGTCTGGACACATCATCACGGGTCGTGACATGGGTGTCACGACCGTGAGACGGTCATCACGGGTCGTGACATGGGTGTCACGACCGTGAACTTCAATATCACGGGCCGTTACATGTCATCACGGCCGTGACGATCCAGTAAAATCCGATTCGGTCAATTCAATTTCCGATCCGTTTATAACCAGATTAAAAACACGATTTTGAGTAAAGAAGGAGACATGGAATCTATGTTTTGAAGTCTTTATAAAACCCTAATTTAACATAGAATCAAGAGTATGATCAAATGACTAGGGAAAAACGATAATCATGAAAGTATTCAGAGGGTTATGAAAAATCTGGAGAACCCTGGAATATGATCAACAATATGAAATTAATATTCAGAGGATTAGGAATCCCTAGAACATGATCAACAATATGAAATAACTATTCAGAGGATTATGAATCATCTTTAAAACTCTAGGAAAATGATCAACTATATGAAATCTTGATCTACAAGTGATCCGCCAGAATACACACCTTAAGGCCTAAGCTTCGGTGTTAATTCCTTCACGCGTTCTCGGTGTTCCTCTGCAGCGGTTCCTCTCCTACAACTTCCCCAAGTTAGGAGATGATCAATCATAGCAGAAGATAGATTTTTCAGCCTTACCTTGAGACTTTTGGGTAAGGGGCAGAGGGAGAAGAAGAAACTAGGGCCGGCTTTAGAAAAGAGAGAAATATTTTCTGAGGGCATGAATTTATAGCATAGGGATTCAGGTCTTTGATCAAATCCGAATTTGTTTCAGATTAAAAGATAATTTCGAAATTCAAATATTATTTCCTTCTTGAAAGATAAGGAAATATCTTTTAGGGAGATAAAAATCTGAGGAGATAACTTTGAGAGGAGATAAAAGTCTGGTTAGTTAAGGAGATAATTAGGGCAGATTCTTGGGGAGTTACAAGAATTGTCGGAACCAAAAGCTTTCTTCAACTTAGAAACATGAAAGACATGATGAATTCGTGACATAGGAGGTAATTCCAACTCATAGGCAACAGTCCCAATTCGCTTAAGGATCTTAAAGGGACCAAAAAACGGTGTCCCAATTTATGAGAATTCCTTTGAGCCAGAGAACTTTGTTTATAAGGTTGTAACTCGACCAAAACCATGTCGCCCACTTGAAATTCCTTATCAATTCGATGAGTATCTTAAAGATTTCATCCTTTGCTGAGACTTAAGTAGTTGAACATTGAGTAGTCGTAGTATCTCATCCCGTTCATGTAGTTCACTGTCAACAACTTCAATATTAGCTTGACAACGAACATAAGTAGGAATAGTTGGAGGGGGTCGACCATAAACTATTTTAAATGGAGTAATATGAGAACTAGAATGATATGAGGTATTAAATGAATACTTAGCCCAGGGTAAAAACTTAACCCAGGAACCTGGTTGGTCTCTAACAAAGCCCCTCAAATATTGTTGTAGAACTATGTTAAGAACTTCAGTCTGACCATCTGTTTGTGGATGATAGACAGTACTCATACACAACTTAGTACCACTGAGATTGAATAACTCCTTCCAAAAAGAACTCAGAAAGATTGAGTTTCTATCAGAAACAATGGTTCTAGGATAACCATGTGATTTAACCACTAAGTTGACAAATAGTCTAGCAACTTTAGCAGTTGTGTAATGAGTAGGAAGGGGGCCTAGATGACAATATTTAGACAATCTGTCCACCACAACCAGAATAATTGTATACCCCTCAGACCTAGGCAAGGAAGTAACAAAATTCATAGAAATATCTTCCCAAATTCTATCAGGAATAGGTAATGGCTGCAATAAAACAGCAGGACTAGTGGTACAATATTTGATTTGTTGACAAATCAGACAATTCTTGATAAACTCTGTAACAGAGCATTTAAGGCCCTTCCAATAGAACTCAGGAGCCAATCTCTTATATGTCTTAAGAACTCCCAAGTGCCCTCCCACAGGAGTTTCATGAAATTCCTGCAATAATAAAGGAATGGTCTTGGAATCTGGTGGCAAATAAATCCGGCCTTTATGAAATAAAAGTCCCTCTCTGTGCACAAAAGTAGGATTAAGAATATGACCCTGTTGTATATCCCTTATCAATTGTTGGATCTGAGTGTTGCTATCATATTCTTCTTTGACCTGATCAATAATATGAAAAATACGCATTGAAAACCCACAAAATTGGCTTTCAGACATGTGTTGTCTGAACAATGCATCAGCAATCCTATTCTCAGCTCCTGGCTTGTACACAATAGAATAATCATATCCACATAGTCTAGCAAGGTATTGTTGTTGTCGTTCAGGAGTTTGAATAACTTGAGTCAAAATTTCCTTCAAACTTTTATGATCAGTCTTGATAGTAAAATGATGGCCCAATAAGTACTGCCTTCATTTCTTAACAGCCTCTACTATAGCAAATAACTCCCTGACATAGACTGAAGCCTTCTGCATTCTAGGAGTTAACATTTTACTAAAGTAACAAATAGGATGATTATTTTGAAGCAAAACTGCTCCAATGCCTGAACCAGAGGCATCTGTTTCCAAAACAAAAGACTTAGTAAAATCAGACAATTGAAGGATAGGAGCTGAAATCAAAGCCTCCTTAAGAGTAGTAAAAGCCTTAGTAGACTCATTTGTCCATTTAAAAGAATCCTTTTGTAATAGATCAGTTAAAGGACTAGCAATAGAGGCATAACCTTTCACAAATCTCCTATAATAACCAGCCAATCCCAAGAAAGCTCTTAATTGTTTAATTGTAGTAGGCACAGACCAATCTTTAACAACATGGATCTTCTGATCATCTGGCTCCACCCCTTGAACAGATACAATATGTCCCAAATACTCAATTTAGATTGTGCAAAATGACATTTACTCTTTTTTAAGTAAAAGTTGTGATCCTGTAGGCAACTAAGGACCAAGGCCAACTGATGCACATGAGTAGAAATATCAAGGTTGTAAACCAGTATGTCATCAAAAAAACCCACAACAAATTTTCTAAGATAAGGAGCAAATAAACGATTCATAATTGCCTGAAAAGTAGAAGAAACATTAGTCAACTCAAATGGCATTACTAAAAACTCATAATGACCCTGGTGAGTTCGTAAAGTAGTTTTAGAAACATCCTCTTTAGCCATTCTAATTTGATGATATCCAGCTCTAAGATCCAATTTAGAGAAAACAGCAGCTCCATGCAATTCATCCAATAACTCGTCAATAGTAGGGATAGGAAATTTATCCTTGATAGTTACCCCATTAAGAGCCCTATAGTCCACACAAAACCGCCAACTACCATCTTTTTTCTTGACCAACAAAACAAGAGATGAAAAGGGACTAGAACTATGACAAGTTTCTCAATTTCAGATTTTTGGAAGTGAGGATATCTGTAGGGCTTTACATTCACTGGTTGACTCCCTGGCACAAAGTGAATGTGATGTTGAACCTCTTTAAAAGGAGGCAAAGCAGTAGGTTCTTGAAAAACTTTACTAAAGGTAGTCAAGAGATTTTGAATAGAACTGTCCGTCACCCTTATAGGATCTTGTTTGTCTTCTTCCAAAGATAAATGGAAACATGACATAATCTCCCTTTGAGAAAATAATTTTCTTAATTGGTGATGAGTAATCTCTTGGGAGGTACTAGCACCTTTTAAAAGAATTAACTGATTCTGCCATGTAAAAGTCATAGACAAATGGGAATAATCCATTGTAATTGGACCCAATTTCTGTAACAATTGTACTCCTAATACTACATCAGCTCCTTCAATAGGCAGAACATAAAAATCATCAATAAAAGGAACATCTTGAATAAGAATCTCAACTTGTAGACATATTCCTGCACATTGAAGCCTTTCTCCATTACCAATCATAACACTGAAATGAGGGGAAGGTACTACTTGGAGATCCAATTTAGATAGAATTCTATCTTTGATAAAATTGTGTGTAGATCCACTGTCCACAAGAATAGTGACCTGAAAATCCAATATCATTCCTTGTAACATTAAAGTTTGAGGTTTAGGAACCCCATCCAAAGCATGTAGGTTGATCTCCAAAGAGTCCTGAACCATATATGGATTACTTAATAAAGTTGATACTTCAGAATCCTCCCCTTCCATAGCCAAAAGCAATAGAAATTGTGTTTTACATTTATGGCTTCTATGAAATTTCTCATCACAATTATAGCATAAACCTTTTTCTCTTCTGGCTAACATCTCATAAACAGAAAGTCTCTTAATTGGAAAAGTAGGAGCACCCACTGTAGATTTAGGTAATATATGTGCAGAATTAGATGCAGAGGTAGATGTTGAAGATACACTGCCAGACAATGATGGTGGTCTCATTAACAAAGGTTTAGGAACCATAGAACCAGAAGAAGAATGAGAATATTGAGTATGTGGAGGCACATGCATAACATCATTGATTTTTTCCTCCTGTAGTTTGGCTAAACCAATAGCCTGCATTAATGATTTAGGTTGAAAGGCCAACAATTCTCTTCGAATATGAGGCTTTAATCCAGAAATGAAACATGAAAGTAAAAAGGATTCAGAAAGGCCTACAATCTATTAGAAAGTGCCTCAAACTCATATTGATAAGTAGTAACAGATCCTGATTGAACTAATTTGGATAATGCCCCCTGATGATCTTCAAACTCAGATGGACCAAATCTGACTTCTAGGGCTTTCAAAAATTGTGACCAAGATGTTAATTGCTTGTTTTTATACATACATTTGTACCATTGTAAAGCAACTCCTTCAAATGCAAAAGAAATCACCGTAATTCTTGTTTCCTCTGCAACATTATAGAAGTCCAAAAATTGTTCTGCTTTGAATACCCAATCCAAAGGATTATCACCAGAAAACCTAGGAATGTCAAGTTTAACATTCCTTAAGATAGAAGCAACCTCATTAATTCTGGTATCAGTATTAGAACTGGTTGTAACTGGTGCAGAATTTTGTGTACCCTGTCCAGAATTGCCCTGACCTGGACCTGCATCCACTTGTTGTGCAAGTTTATCATACTTTTTAGTTAGTGCACTTAAACTATCATTCACAGAATTTAAGTGTTGTTCCATAAATGATTGCATTTTGATCACACCCTCTTCAATGTGTGACCAACGAGTACCATCCGCCATGACCAGCAAAACTGAAGACCAAGATAGCAAGATCAAAAGAACCAGAATACCCAAAGCGACAAGAACAAAGAACAAGAGCACCAAAATGTTGAGCCCATTAATGTACAGCCCAAACGTTCCGAGCCTTTTAGCACAGGCGCCAATGCAACTTCGTAAAGTTCGTCGAGAGAGAAATATGTAAGCTTGGAGCATATTTTCTCTCACCTCTTTCTCATTTCGCTGCCGAAGGCTTTAGGGTTTGCAGATTTCCACTTCGACGTCTGTTGCGCTTCCAGTAGAAATCTTCCAGATAAGTTTTGTTGCTTGCCTTGCTTTGTGATCTACTTCCTCACTGCTGAGCTCTAATTGTGGCTCCTTCCTGCAGATGCATTCGGCGAATCGAACGAGTAAAGAAGAAGAAGAAAAGAGGAATTTGAGCTCCTCAACTCCAAGAACAAGATATAAGAAGAACAAAGACTTTTATGAACTTTTTTCCCCAAAATATATGTCACCCTGCTTTCGTGCTTGTATTTGCCTTTTATATGTATCCTTTTACAACTGTTTTCTCAATTGTTTCTTGATATTTTCTCCTTTCTTACATGTTCTCGAACCTTCTTGTTCATCATATCTACGTATACTATGTATTGAACTTTACAATTTTATTACATTACAAAGTCTTTTAGATTCCTTGGTTTTATGCTCTCTCTTTTTTACTTCTCCCGCAACTTGTCTTGTGCCGTTTCTTTTGCCCTCTGTGATACGTCTTCTTTTTGAGTCGTAACATTGATACTTTATACGTGGATACTTCTCTAATTCAATTTTTTTTACCCCCACGAGAGCTCCAAACTACTTGCACTCGACTAATCCGGAGTGAGGACGAAGAGCAGAAATAGTATTCCTTAGGTTAAATTGAAGACTCCGAAGCTCGAACTCGGGGGTACTAACTCCCGATTCCTCAACTCGGAACACACTCATGCTAATACTTCTCTAATTCAATTGACGGTGGTTTGTTTTTGCCGACATCATAGTGTACGCATCTTAATTGCCCGGTAAGATAAAGAGTATGTATATGTAACAACCAAAACCCACACAAGCGCCCATTAATCAAGTAAGCCCAAAGCCCCTACTTATATGCCCTAATATAAAAAATTTAAATCCATTAAGCAAATTTCATTTCTCTCAAAATACACTCCCTCTAGCCCCACATATGCCCTAATATAAAAGTATTAAGCAATTCTCATTTCTCTCAAAGTACAATCTTTCTCAATTGAAGAGCGAATAGGAAAAAGATGAGCACGGAAGAAAAAGAAGACCTTAATGTCATTCCAAAGTAGGAATGGCACCCGATTGAAACAAGGGTTCAATGTTACGCTTCAAACTTCTCCCCCGAACATTAGAAGTGGTGTCTCCATCATTCTATAAGTTCTAATTCAAATACTTCAATGCAGTTTCCATATAGAATTTACCTTTGAAATTTGTCAATAAATTTAGCATATTACCTTTGCTAAAGTCTATCCATGCGTCATGTACGAATAAGTAATAGGATCAAGTAAAAAGCAAATATCATAATCAATTTAAATATATTGAAAGTAAATGAGCCAGATATCCTAAATGATAGTCGTATCTTTAGGTGCTCGATGAGCATGTAAATAGTCATCAATCTTCGAGGAGTATCTCCTCCCGTACAAACATAAACAAAGGTTGTTTTCCGCGCGTTTTATCGTTGAACACGGACGTGATCTTTATCGACGTGGTTCGTTTTCCGTGATTTTATAAGTCGTTTCTGAATATGTTTGATGCAAGAGATAATTGTGGGGAGATAGAATATATCCTAATCTCTATTTGTCAATCAATTTTTATCTTTTATTTCTCATCTTGTTTTTATCTTATCTATTTTCTAATTCATTCAAGATTTGTATTCAACTTTTATGATAAAGTTTTAGAAATCTAAAATTCATCAGTCCTCGTGGGTTCGACACTCTTCTCACTTCTTTATTATTTTTGCGTCCGATATACTTGCTGAGTTTTTTTAGCGTGTGATTTTTCGCATCATTTATCTAACTACGAACAATTTTTTGTTTATGTTCATAAAATACAAAGTCATGATTAAGATAAAGTTTTCTATTCAAATTTTGTATCTAATATTTTAATCAATATTTGGATGAGTTTCATTCGTTCAAAAATGACATATGATATATCAGTAGATAAGTATCAGAGTTTAGTTTTTGTAGACACTAAAATCATTTCAATATGATACTTTGATTTAGTAAATCATCGTCATGTTGTCTCAAGAAACAGTGTAACTAAATTGTAACAATATTTTTGAATAAAATTTACTTATTCAAAAATTATTGAAATATGTTGAATAAATGTCTTGAAGTCTAATTCGAGTAGAAATTGGATTCATGTTGATTGGATATGTATTAAGGGAGATATAATCGAAAACCTAACCAACTATCGTGTTGTCTTGAAATAAAATAGCGTGTGGTATTTAGAAAATGGTCTAGATGTTTCGGGCAATAGTGCATGTCACTAAAAGTGACCCATGTTATCTCAACATAGGGAAATTTCCTTGTCCCTTGATTTCAATTGTGTGTGAAAGGTTCATGGTCCTTTTTGCATGTTATTGGTTGACTTCTAATTATATTTAAAGATGAGAAATCTTGTTAATGAAAATTTAAGAATGAGAGATGACGAATTAATTTAATTAAAATAAAACTTGAAAAATGTGGGGCACCATTAGTCATGATTGTCAAAGAGGGAACGAAAATTAAGAACAAAGGTTAAAGATAGGAGTAGGGGCATAATTGACGGCATTATAGTGAAATCACTAGTTGTGAAGGCAATATAGTGAAATCACTGGTTGTGAAGGCAATACACTAAGGCCACTACTCCTATTATATTGAACTCTCTACTTTGTAAAGTGAATTAGAGCCTTTGAGAGTGGGATTTCTCGCCGGCAATATATGGGCTCGACATGAAGTTTCCTTAAAAGTTTAAGAGCTCTTCACATTGAGAATATAAAAAATTAATGTTAAGAGAAAATATTTCTAATAAAAAATATCAAAGAAAGTAAATGTAAGGTGAAGAAAAAGATGAAAAAAATGATAAGAAATAAAGAAAAATTAAAGCCAAAGAAAATCAATGTCTTTGAATAATATAAAATGAATGTAGACATAAAGCAAATACATGTGTATTGATATTATAATTTTATTTCATAATTTTGTAGTAGTTTTTATATGCTATATTGATGATGATAAAGCATGATTTATTTTACCCTATAGAAATCTTACTTACCGAGATTTAATTCAAGGGAAGTAAAAGTTCTCTACATCTGATTCTACTAGATTTGCAATCGATGGTGATGGTGCAAGCGATGATGTTATTCATGATGAGGTGACTTACACATGACATGAATCTAATTTGAGTTAGATTAATTGTCTAGTAGCGTTTAATGAACCTATGTTAGTTAGTATTCTTTTATTGGACTATGTAATAGAATATCTTACTTTTTAAGCTAATAATTATAACTTATTATTTATTTTAAGTATTGACTTCCGTAAATGATATGTCTATAATGTTGATCGATCAATCTATCAAAGACAAAGTCAAAGTAGAATGATATAATGAGAGTACCTCCGGGCATGTGTCTAGTGAAAATTCAACTATATTTTTTAGTGGTGTTTTGGGAGCATTACAAGTACTCTTGTAGTTAGATGTCAAAACAATTTAAGGATTACCAAGTGAAAATAAAGCAATGGAAAAGCTTGTTTGCTTGTTGGAATCGGGTCTCGGACATTTTGAGACTCCATCAAACATACTAGCAAGTTCCTCTTCACGGATTGGAATGGGCCCTCATACTCTAGCTTGTGTTAATGTAGATACAAGATGATAACTTACACTTGAGCAATTTAGTTCCATTCATTATAAAAAATATTATCTTATGAGTAATTAAATTGTATCCATAAATGTAATGCGTTACTTGTGCATAACTTAAGATAGCACATTCATGATCCATACGATTTTACGATTAGGTGTTTATAGTCTTGCAAAAAAAAAGAAAAAGAAAAATTAATTCACAAAAAGTGACATAAGATGTAGGCTCTATTTGGAAAAGTTAATTATTTGATTAATGGACATAGAGTTCAATAACAAATACTGGATAGTAGTAAGATATTATCAAATAATTGTTTGATTAAAAATATCTAATAAATATAGCTATTGAAACTAATTAATAGTTAGAAAATGACATAAATAAGCAAAAAATATAATTGTCATTATTATTTACACGGGTATTTTGTTATGGTATACATAATAAATAATATACTTATTATTTTAATGATGAAAAAAATAATCGATTTAAAAAATAATGAAATTACTGTTTTCTTCTAGTGATGAAAAAAATAATTGATCTAAAAAATAAAAAAATATTGTTTCTGATGATAAAAACTACAAAATGTGGACTATTTAAAAAAACTGTAATATGACATTTTATAATGAAATAAGTATTTTTATGAAATATAATTCATCACATTCCTACATTGCTCCAATTTGAATATTTAATTAATTTTCCGATTAAGTCAGAGCTTCCTTCAACTAGCCATGGTTAAAATAGTATTCCTAAAATATAAAGCAGTGTTATTTTTATAATATTATTATAACACTAGGATTATTGAGGTTTAATTAAATAAAAATCAATTAAATTATAATATATTTTTTGTTGGACTCTAAATTAAATTTAAATAATAAAGTTTGAGTTAATTTAAGCTTGGAAAAAAAACTAGAACACACTTATAAATAGGTCCTTAGAGGAGAGAGAAAAGTCCTCATTCTTTCTCCTCAAGCACTAGACGTCACAATTTCCTCCCTTCTCTCTTTTCTCCTTTCCAGGTGTAGAGTAAAGAAATAGTTCCTTCCTCCATGCTTTCTTCTCCCTTCTCTCTCTTTTAAATCAATACCAAAACCATGTTAAGAGATCGTGAAGGAAATTGAGAACATCATGTGGATGAAGGGAAGGAGGAGAACGAACGCGAACGAGAAAGAAGACACAAGATTTTAACAAGGTATGTAATCAGAGGATCAACCTTAGGGCATCGCATATATGAATGATTGGATAAAGGAATTTAAGAAAGATTGTTATGAATTATCCATATGTTAAAGTTGTAATTATTGTACCAATTGCTGAAAGTATTGTGCATGGATTGATTTCCCGATGAAGATAGAGATTACATCCATCATGGACACTAATGAATGATCGGTAGATCCTCCCTCCTTCGCTAGATGACCAAGGATATTAAATATAGGTTCTGGAATAGAGTAGTTAGGGTTTGGAGGAGATTTGACAAGGTTTTGGTAAGACGGAAGAATTCATGACTTGTGGAATTTTCGTCGCAGCCGTCAATCATGTAGATGTTGATAGTGTCACGAAAACGAATTGGCATTCATGGCCTGTGAACTTTCTATCACAACCGTGAATCGAAAGCCACACCCACAAACGTTTGGTTATGGGTTGTGATGTTAATGAGAGGAGATCGATGCTCTAGACATGCCCGTGAGAGTGCACATCATGCCCATGAAACTGGATGTCACACCTTTGAACATATGGTTACTGATCGTGAAATTGGAGAAGGTAGATGCTTCGGTCACGCCCGTGAGAGCAATGGTCACGCTCGTAAGACCAGCCGTCATGCCCGTGAGACTAGTATAACTAAGTTGACACGCCTCATGAAGATCTCACGCCCTCATGATTTCACATCCTCTGAAGATACCCATGATTCACGATGACGTTAAAACTAGAAAGTGAATGCATAGACATATATATAACATGTAAAACGGACTGTGTCAAACCGACGTGAGTTGTATTATGCTTGCCAAATGATAATGTAATACTTGATTTTATTGTAATGACAATTTAACTGTGTTGAATGTGTTCCTAAGTCTATGTATTGATCTAGGATGTCTAGAGGTTAACCTCGAGGTGAGTGGTCTGCTCAACTGAAAATATGATTAAATACTATTAATGATTGTGATTGAATTTACGCATGAAGAGGAGGACCTCAATAATTGTGAGATTTATTTTGATTATAAGATTCTTTCTTGATTGTAGGATTTTATTTTGATTGCGGGACTTGTTCAAATTTGCATCTCATAGGTGAGGTGATTGAGTTCTCTCTTGGACTATTGAGATTATTGATGAGCTCTTTATGACCTAGCTAGCCATTCTACAGCGGGAACTAGAATCTTCCATGTATTGATAAAGGCTCACTATTGATTGTCATGATTAACACTTGGGACAGGACAAATTAAAAATAATAAGTGATCCTAAGTATCAACGGGGCTTGAACATATTGACTATTGTGAATATTGTGCATCATATGGTGCAATTGATGTCCTTGCCACCGATGACACTAAAAAAGAAAGATACTTGAAATAAAAAAAAAAGTACAAAGTAATATGGAGCATGATATTTTGTTATGATTGGATTATGGTCATTGAGAAAGGAAAAAGCTAAAACTAATTTTTTTTATAATGATGGATTATTGAGTTAGCATACTTCCTTATATTGCGTTTATATATGTCTTTTCTTATTGATTATTCTTGTTACATATTGAGTTTCATCGCCTACTTTTGGTCCTACAAGCAATGAGAACAATGATGGTTTACACATGATAAGAGTATAGCCGGTGTTAAATTAGTTTTAAGTAGAGTTTATTGAACTTTTGATTAGTTATGTGTTTTCTCTAGTAGACAATGTAATCAAACATTTTATTTGGCTTTACTATTTTAATGGATTTCTATTTTTAAAGCTATTGCTTTTGCATTATGTGTTCTATTGTTGACCAGTCCATTGGTCAAATGTCAAGTCAAAGAAGAAGGTCGTAGCATTTCTAAAAGAGCACTTTGCCACATGGTGGGATGGACTTTGGGGGCATTATATTTAGGTATCATAGCAAGGTTGTTAAGTTCGAGAGTTTAAGTAGATTCGTTTTCTCTCTTATAAACTCGTATCGTAAATTCGTATCGTAAACTCGTAGAGTTTATGTTCCAAACAAATTAAATTATACAATGATTAATATGCATCTACAATATAAAATTATGTGCATATTTATGATCAAATATATAAAAATTAATATTTTACATTAATATGACATAAATATAAGCAATAAAAATAAAAATATTACTTCTAACTACTAAGTAACTGACAATTTTACAATTTATTAAGTTAAAAAAAGTAATGAAAGATAAAATTGCACTAAAGTTGGTTGCAATAATTTTACCTCATAATATATTATCTGTGAACATCATTCTTAATTATTAATAAGGTTAGTTAAAACAAAATATTTAGTATTTAAGAATATTTTATTATACAAAATGAAGAGTCATGCATATTCATATAGAATCGTATAAACTCGTAAAATCGTGTAAACTCTATAAGAGTCTATAAGAGTTTTCATAATTTTTAAAATTATTTTTTAATAGAATCTAAGAGTCTAAGTTATTTAAGAGTTTATGCTGACTTGACTCGTTTTGCTTACCTAAACTCTTAAACTCGTAAGAGTTTAAGAGTTTGACTCGAGAGTTTGACAACCTTGTATCATAGCCTAAAGGGGGACACTTAGGTGTCTCTAAGAGAATAGAATCCATATGCAAGTATCCTGAACAATCATCGTGCCATCAAGAGAAGAGTATAAGTGAAGTCTTAAGGAGATTATTAAGAGGAAAATAAGGAGAAGCTAATGTTTGTACTTTTGTAATTCCAAAAGGTTCCAAGGCGTATTGGTAACCGAAGAGGACAAGCCCTACAGGAGGAAGAAGCGGAGCAAAGTGAGACGCAGAGTAACCAAGCTCTATGAGGCCAATAGAATCAACAAGTGCATGCTTCTAAGGATATAATTCAACACTTCCGGAAAATCCATCCCCTTGAGTTCAATGGTAACAATGGTTTCTATGAAGCTGAGCGGCCAATAGAATCAGCAAGTGCATGCTTCTATGGATACAATTCAACACTTTCGAAAAATCCACCCCCTTGAGTTCAATGGTAACAATGGTTTCTATGAAGTTGAGAGATTGGTGGGTACTATGGAAGAGACTTTCATGTTGATACAGTGCTTGGAGGACTGAAAGGTCTTGTGTGTTGCGCATCGTCTGACCAAGGATGCGAAGGACTAGTAGAAAACCACTAAGGTTGCCAAATTTTCTGATGAAGACATAGTCACCTTGAAGGATTTGAGGAAGTATTCCAGACTCATTACTTCCCTGTCTATGAACGTTGCTTGAAGTAGCAAAAATTTCTAAAGCTAAGGCAGGGGCAACTTGACGGTGTTGCAGTGCTTGAACGAGTTCATATGACTGGAAAAGTATTGTGTATTGAGAAAGGATGAAAGGGAGAGAGATGACCATTGGGGTTAACTACAAGACTCTTGATGACATATCTGAATTGGCTAAGTGATTGAAGAGAGATGAGATGGAATGCAAGAAGGAATTGAAGGGGAAGAACCAACTACGACCGTCACAACAAGAAAGGCCTTGATGGGATGATCGAAGACAAGCTAAGGCACCTAGCAACAGAGATAATTGTCGTTAAGAACGTCATGACCCTATGAACCCCACAAGGAAGAACTAGCACCATAGTAGGAGAGCAAGAGACTCTGCCCACATCGCAAAAGGTACTATTTGGGTGAATGTCGTCTCAAGATTGGTGCATATCTCAATTGTGGGAACCACAACGTTAGAGATTGCTTGAATCAAAAGAAACACTAAGACCCCGAGGAGCAAGAGGGCCTTCTAACCCTGCTCTCGATAGTGTATACGACATAAGGGCTGAACCCAAATCACATGTCTATGACACCTCACCAAGTACTCCCGCTGAACCCAATTGATTCAATTTATGCAATTTGAAAATGGATTTTATTCTTAAGTAGATTATTCATGTAGGGTACACATCATGAAACATTCCCTTATAAAGAATTAGAGTCGGACGATAGACAAAAACATGGTATGACTCATTTCAAGGATGAATTCATTTTTAAGGAGGTTATAATGTAACACCAGGATTTTTTAGATTTAATTAAATCTGAATTGATTAAATTATAATAGATTTTTTGTTGGACTCTAAATTAAATTTCAATAATAGACTTTGAATTGGTTTAGACTTGAGAGAAAATCTTAGAACACCCCTACAAATCGGCCCTTAGAAGAGAGAGAAAAATCCTCATTTTTTCCCTCAAGCCCTAGCCATCAGGATTTCCTCCCTTCTCTCTATTCTCCTTTACTAGATGTAGAGGTAAGAAACAGTTCTCTCCAACATGGTTTTCTTCTCTCTGTCTCTCTCTTCTCTCTTTTAAATCTGTACCAAAACCATGTTAGGAGAGTGTGAAGGAGATCGATAATAATGCGAGGATCAAGGGGAGGAGGAGAATGAGGAAGAAGACATTAGATTATCAAGATATGTAATTAGAGGATCAACCTTAGGGTATTGCATATGTGAATGATTGAAAAAAAAAGAAATTTAAGAAATATTGTTAGGATATAATTCCTACGTTAAAGTTATAATTTTTGTACCAAATCGTTGAAATATTATGCATAGACTGATTTCGGGATGGAGATGGAAACTACAACCATCGTGGAAATTGATGAATGATCTATAGATCCTCCTTCTTTCTTTAAGTCCCCAAGGATCTTAAGTATAGGTTTTGGAACGTAGTCATTAGGGTTTGGAGGAGATTCATGGAGGTTTTCGTAAGGCAGTTGAATTCGCGGCTCGTGAACTTTCCATCACGGTCGTGAATTGGGTAGTCAACCATAGTGTCACAACTGTTAACAAGAATTCACGACCATTGAACTTCTTATCACGATCGTGAATCGAAAGTCATGCTCGTGAATGTATGGTTACGAGCCATCAAGTTAATGAGGGGGATCAATGCTCTGGTCATGCCCGTGAATGTATGGTTACGGGCCATGAAACTGAAGAAAATAGGTCCATGCTTTGGTCACTCACATGAGAACAATCGTCGCGCTTGTGAGACAAGTTGTCATGCTCGTGAGACCAACAGTCATGCTCGTGAAGTAAGTTGTCACGGCACATGAAGATCTCATGCCCGTGTTTTTCACAACCTCTGAAGATACCCATGACTCCTGATGAAGTTGAAACTAGAAAGCAGATGCATAAACATATATNACTTGTATCAGAGTGGCACAACGACAATACTATATCAGAGCCACTCCGCGTGGGCCTCTGTGTCATGGTGGGAGATCACTGAACGAGGACGTTGAGTCCCCTAAGAAGGAAATGATGCAAGAGGCATGCCTTGAATTAGTCCCACATGCACAAGTCACGAGAGAGATGCTGGATATATATGGGAACATGGTCCTCACTAGGTGTGACACATTAGAAAGTCGTGAGGGGCTAAGTGCTACATCGTGAGTGCACAATGGGAGCCACATCTAGAACCCAGAGTGGACAATATCATGCCTTGATCAGGAGTCCCTAAGGGGAATAGGCTATTGCGTCACTCTGATACAAGTGTGACGCGTTTTGGTAAAACTGTGCGGGCTAAGGCCCAGAGCGGACAATATCACGCCTTGGCTAGGGATGTTACAATTAACCTCAAGGCTAACAGTCTACTCAACTGAAAATTTTATTAAAAGTTATTAATAATTGTGATTTAATTTGCTCATGAAGAGGAGGGTCCACCGATAGAGGGATTTATTTTGATTGCAGGATTATATACTAATTGCATAATTTATCCTGAGTGCAGGATTTATCTCGATTGAATCTCATAAATGAGGTGATTGAGTTCCTTTAGCGACTCATTGAGACTATTGATGAGTGCTTTATGGCCTAGCTAGCCATCCTACGACGGGATAACTTGAATCTTTCCTATATTGATAAAGGTTCACTACTGATTGTAATTATTGACAACTTAGTACAAGATAAATAGAAAAGAATAAAGTGGTCCTAAGTATTGACAAAGCTTGAACATATTTATTATTATGAATATTGTGAATCTTAGTGCAATTGATGTTATTGTCATGATGAACTTATATCATTGAAAGAAAGAATTGGGAAGGGCATATTGAATATTGTGCATCATATGATTAAATTGATGTCCTTGCTATCAATGTCACTAAAAAAGAAAAATATCCAAAATTAAAAAAGTACAAAGTAAACAAAGAGCATGATATTTCTGCCTTGATTGGATTACATTCATTGAGAAAGTAAAGAAAAATGTTGAAAGTTACAAGTAATGTTATGGATTGTATTATGGTCATTGTGGCACAGATGGTACAAATATTTGTGATATGATAGCTTGCACATGATAAAAGTCTAGCTTAAATTAGTTTTCAATGAGGTTTATTAAACTTTTGATTAGTTATATCTTTTCATTAATGGACAATATAATCGAATATCTTATTTGGTTAAACTATTTTAATGGAGTTCTATTTTAAAGCTATCATCCTATTGTTGAAATTCATTTATCAAGTGTCAAGTCAAAGAAAAAGATCGTAGAGTTTCCAAAAAAGCATTTTGCCACATGATAGAGTAGTCTTTTGGGAGCATTATACTTATTATATTTAATTATTTCAATTTCATAATGTGATCAATGTCTCTAAAAAACTTTTATTATATAAGTAAATATGAGATTCATGCATGTGTAAACCCTAATTTTTCGCCAATCGCATAAGTTATTAAAATTATTAATTATTTTAGATCAAAAAATTGAATGTCATGATGAAATAAATTATTATAATTTTTTAAATTTAAATCACTAATAATTTGAATTCATTTAAACAACTTTCAAATGCCATTTATGTTGTGCCAAAAAAGTTCAACACGTGCATATAAGAAAGAGTCCAAAGGTTTATCCCAAAAAAAATAAAGGAGTCCAAAATGATTTGGACCGAGCCCAAATTGCCCAATCCACTCTGAAGACAACATAAGTTTTTATTTAATATACCTAAATGTCTGCATATATTTTCAAATATATGCAATGATCAAGCAAGCGGGAGCTCTATTCTCGTCATAGTATAATATTTTCCTTACCATTCCGTCACCTTCATATGCACTCCACTTGAAAATTTTATAAAGATTCGGTATGTTATCGGAAATAAAATTTAAACAATTACATCCCTGTAATTTGTTCCCCCACTCCGAGACAAAATATCCGCGGGCTGTCCGAGGGAACTTGAGCCTCTTTATTTTTAAATCAATTATTATTTTATAGTGGTCTCACTTATGTTTTTTTTTAAATTGAAAAAAATATAAAGGGCAGTGCACCAAAATTAACTTTAAGACCTCACACGTTTAAAAAAATTAAGAGCAAACATGCCCTGAGCTCCTTTTGGGGGCGTTTGGCATTGGAACCTGACCTAAAATATGAGCCAGATTTCAGCGGGTTCTGCCAAACGCGAATCGTTTGGCGGAATCCGAGGTGGAACCTGAGCCCTAGAATTTGGGGTCATATGACCCTAATTCTAGGGCGCCCTGCAGGAACCTGGCGGTTCCATCTTAGGCCACTTTTTTTCTTTTTTTAAAACTTTTTTATGATTGACGTGATCATTTTTTTCAATCTTTTTCTTTTATTCTTTCTACTCTGACGTTTTATTTCTTTTTTTATTTATTTTAAATTTACTTTTTTCATTTAAATTATTAACATTTAATCTTAAATATTAAATCTTAGTTTTATTTCTTAATATTACAATTCTATTTTTTTCTTTTTAATATTATCTTTTCATTTTAGTTTAAATTATCAATTTAGTTATAATTTTATAATAATTAAATAATATAATTTTAGAATTATATTTTTAATATTTATTTTAACGTTTACTAATATTTAACTTTTATTAAATATTTGTTAAGATTTTTAACGTTGATTATTAATGTATAAAATTATTAATATTTATTAAGATATTTAATGTTTATGAAAATTATTAACGTTTATTAAGATTAGTAACATTTATTTTAAATTATTAACTCAATACCTTCTAATTTAATATAATTAACATTTATTTTAAATATTATATTTTAATTATATAGTAAAGTTAATAATATAATTCTCAAATATTATATATATTATTTATTAATATTTAAAAAAAATTATGTCTCAAACTATTATTGTTATTTTTATTTATAAATAATTTATTTATCTAAAAGATAATTCTATATTTTTTGATTCTCACACGGTTCATCCAAACACCCCCTAAAATTTAACATCATTAGTTCATCCATACACAATTAGAACTAATCTATCAAGTCAATTTATTCAGTAGAACCCCAGGTTCTCTATCCAAACACACCCTTTAGAATTTTTCTTAGTGCATATCCTGATCTCCAAGTTTAAACTTTTGTCAATAGTGATGCCTGATAGTTAATAATGTGATAAACTTTTTTTTATGTGTTAATGTTAATTAATATTTGATTCTGCACGCACGATACAAATTAGTCGAATTAATAACTTTGGATACCGAGTTAGCAAAAAAAATTGCTAACTAGTTAGATCAAAACTTTTCTATAATACAATCAAATTCTCTCGTATTATAATATACGGTGTTGTATAAGAGCGTCTTTGACAATTTATGCATATTTGGTCGCGAGTCCAAAAAAGGAAGGTATATACTTGAAAATCCTTTTACCATATTTATATTTTGGAGGACGTTTCCTTCTCATGAAATTCGTGTACACGTCCAAAGTTTAATTTGAATAACAAATTTCATTAATAGTGACTCCAAAAGTGCTATAGTATATTTTACTTTTTTTAAACTAAAATTATTTATAATTTAAAGTGTTTACATAAATTTTTATAAAAGTAAGTTTATACATCTATGTTTTTTAAGAAAAAACCATAAAATGTCATTTAAAAAAATTAGAACAACATGGATTTTTCTTTTAATATCGTCGTTTTTAAGAGGATCACTGAAACAGTTTTCAGAATTCGCCGCCAGACAAGTATAAAACTGCCACCTTCCTCGCATTTAATTATATATATTTATTATATATATTATATATATTTATTAGGGAAAAATGTTCCCTAATTAAGTAGAGAACATTGTGCTACTTACTATTTTAATCGTAAAAAGTGAAACTTCATGATACGTAACATGGTGCTTCCTACAACACCTACATTAAATTTTATTTATTAGTATCTCCTCCCATCGCTATAATTATATATATTTCGCTGCGGCAAAACCAACGTTCGTACACAGATTTCGGTCGAGTAAGCCTTTGTTCTTCATCCCTCTTATCCACATGCTTTGTGTTGCATTTTCAATGATGAGAGAGGTGAATTATGTATGTGCCACTTGAGTTCAAAAGCCAGGGAGAGAGAGAGAGCAGTGATGAGCACTATTTACTTGCTATCTCATTCTCATCCGATATCCTTGATGACGTTCATGCATGCATGATTTTGGTCAAACAGGGTGGAGGCAAGGGCGGACCCACGTATACACATATATATCAGAGGGATCACGACCCCCAACTTTTCGATATATAAAATATATATATATACGTATATACTAATAATTATAGTTAATAAATAAATTAAATACTAACAAATTATTACTATCAGCTAACTGACATAATGAATAAGTGATTTTGATAAGTATCTAGAGATCTAGAGTTCAAAACTAAATCTCTTCCATATTTTTTTTAATTTATTATTATATATTTTGGCTCTTTAATATTTTGGCCTCCATTTTTCTGGGTCCGTCCCTAGGTGGAGTCCTCAGTGTTCCTGCTTTTACTCGCTCTGTGGTTAAGTTTTGGTCCTTTTTGGTGGCAGGGAGCTCTTTTTGTGTAAGTAAAAAAACTACTGCGACAGACATGGAAAGCGAGTGATTCACGAGATCACCAGAAGATATAAGGAGGAGGAGAGAGAAATATGAGGTGAAAAGTGTGTCACTGTGTTCTTAATGGAGTTTGGAATGTTGTTCTTGACAAAAAGGAGCATACTTTTTATCTTATCTTGAGGTTGGTTCTGTTGCTGTTTACGTGTATCATATGCGTCCCCTGTTGCTTATAAAGCTTGAGCACTAAAGTGAAAGGAGGGGAGAAAGGGAGAGACGGCTGTTTCTTTAAGCTTCTTATTAAAAAGCTAGAGAGAGGTACAACAGTTGTTGGGTAGCATTTCTCCGAGTTAAACATGGCTTCACTTTGTTCTCTTCCTTCGCGTTGCATTTCTATGCTGCAGCCTTTTATCGATCACCTGAACTTTCTCTCGATTCTGTAGCTGTCGAGCATCCTTTTATGTTTTTTTTTTAAAATTTTCCCTCGTTTATTCTAATACTATTTATATCAGTATGATTTCAAATTCTTCTTTCATGTATTATAAAGTATACACACTGGAGCAATGATATCGCATTTGATTTATCAAATGGTTTGAGTCTTGCTTCTGCCCAGGACTTCAAGTGAGTAGCTTGATTAGCTGCTCGCGGTCCAGAATTCATCAGACTCCGGCTAGCAAATGGGAAGGGCTGCGCGGTGGTTGCGCAGTCTTTGGAGAGGCAAGAAGGACAACAGAGAGCACTCAAACTGCCGTGGCGGAGGTAGTCTTTATGATAAGAAGGAGAAGAAAAGGTGGAGCTTCGCCAAGTCGGTCCGGGACTCCAACGAGGTGGTGTTGGGCAAGAACGCGTCCGCAGCGGCGGCGGTCGAGGCCACGTTGTTCCGGTCTTTCTACGCGGAGGACGAGAAGGAGCAGAGGAAGCACGCCATCGCAGTGAATGCGGCCACCAAGGCCGCAGCCCATGCTGTGGTGGCCGCCGCGCAGGCTTCCGTGGCTTTGGTGCGTCTCACAAACACTGGCAGGGGCGCCGACGTGTTCGGCGGCGTACACGAGCGGGAAGCCGCCGTGAGGATCCAGACAGCTTTCAGGAGACATCTGGTATTGTTTACCACCATTGCCTTATTAGATGCCTGTGGATCGCGCACTCGCCAAATCGATTTATGGGAGCTTTAATATTGCGTCTGCATCCTTTCTCCATACGCAGATGCACTAATATGCTACTGCTCCACTTAAATGCTTTATTTACTGTCTATTGCTTCGTTCCATCTTCGGAGGCAATCAAAGCTTCGTCTGTGTCAAGTTTGCAAGAGATCCCTTGATCCGGTTTCTTGTTTCCCTAACAGGCAAAGAAGGCCCTGAGAGCTCTCAAAGGACTCGTTAAGTTGCAGGCCTTGGTTCGAGGGTACCTCGTCCGGAAGCAGGCGGCCGCGACTCTTCACAGCATGCAGGCGCTCATCAGAGCTCAGGCCACTGTCAGGGCTCAGCAAGCTCGAAACATTCTCCCAAGTGACCGAAGGTTTCACGTGGAGTCCGGACATCGGATGTCGTTGGTACGAATCTGTGCCGCGTTGTTTACTATCTCCGAGCAGCTGTCGTCGCAATTGCTCACTATTTACTGTTTGATACGTAGGAACGGTTCGACGAGGCCCGAGGAGATCACATGTCAACGTTCCAATGCCGGAAGCTCTCTGCGAGCCTGGACAGCTCCAACAATGGCTTCGACAGGAGCCCCGAGATCGTTGAAATGGACACCTGCCGCCCCAAGTCGAGGTCATCTCGTCGAACTAGTCCGTCGTTCTTTGAACCGTCCGAGGAATCCAATTCGAATTCGATGTCATCCCCGCTCCTTCCATGCCGAATCCCCGTTCAGATCACCATCCCAGATCGCCTTAACTTCCAAGACTACGACTGGTGCAACGCCGGCGAGAAATGCCGCTTCCCCGCCACGGCGCAGAGCACTCCTCGATACACGAGTGCCTCCTGGAACGCGCTCACAACTGCCGGGAAGAGCGCCTGCGGTGTCGAAGGAGGGGTCCGCCGTCTCCTTAACGACCCGAACTGTCCCAACTACATGAGCAACACCCAGTCGTTCGAGGCCAAAGTGAGGTCTCAGAGCGCGCCGAAACAGCGGCCGGAGCCGGCCAGGATGAAGAAGAGGGTGCCGCTGAGCGAACTACGGCTGGAGGCCAGGGCCAGTTTGAGTGGCGCCGGAATGCAGAGGTCTTGCAACAGGGCGCAGGAAGCTTTTAGCTTCAAGAGCGCAGTGGTCGGGAAGCTCGATAGGTCCTCAGAGTTGGGAAGCAACACAGAGAGGGAGACATATTTCTACAGGAAATGGTAGTATTCCAATAAAAATAATTAAATGTTTTTTTTTCTTTTAAGATGTTCTAAATATGAGGTACTTTCCTTGTACTATTTTATGTTATCTTTTCCTATTGTTGTTACTTGTTAGACAGAATAAAATTCAGATGCTTTCAGGGTTATTTACTTTTACACCCCGCTATTGTCGATTTTCGCATATAACCCTAAGTTTTTAAAATTTCGTAGACCCCCTTACTTAAATGCTTCCGACACTCCACTCCCACTGTCACATGTCGTTCGTTTGAACGTTAACTTTTTAGTTTCTGAATTTATCAAATTACCATCCCACCCTTTCATCTTCCAACATTTAAACGATCTAATATGTTGACTCGCACACATCGTCGATTTCCCCTTTTCGAACCCTAGCAACAGTGGCAGCAGCGGCGGCGGCGACAGCGGGAGCGGCGATCACGATCCTTCACAACGGCGGTCTCGATGTCCCCGACATTCGAATCAACGTTGAGTCAGTTATGTTTATTCTCGTCTGAATTTTCTCATTTTTTTCTCGCCTGAACCTGATTTATGATTTTTCTCGTTTGATCATTTTCGGCAATGATTTCTCGCCTGAACCTGATTTATGATTTTTCGGCGATCTCGTTTGATCATTTTTCTGCATTCGTCGTATAATTTATTTTTTTACACTTATTAATCGTTCGTTTGATCATTTTCCTGCATTCATCGTAGTAATCGTTCTTTTGATCTTTTTACACTGATTAATCGTTCGTATGATTATTTTTGTGCTTGTGTCCAATTTTTAGAACAAAATGAGCTATGTGACATCTAAAAATCCCTATCTTGACATGTTGGACATTGAAGCAAAATGTTTTTGTGGATCGAAATAATTGGTAAAGTATTCCTTCACTCAAGATAATCCTGGAAGGAGATTCATTGGATGTCCACATTACAGAGGAGAAGTAACCTGGTGTGGCTACTTCGACTGGGTTGATCCGCCTACGTGTGCAAGGGGAATGGCATGGGGTCCGAAAATAATTGAAAGGATGTCCAAACTTAAAGTCGAAAATGATAAAGCCAAGCAAAGGATTGGATAACTTGAAAACAAGAATGGACAATTAGAAGAGCAAATTGACAAGCTTAAAATGATTTGGATATGAACACTAGGGTGAATTCGGAAATAGTTGTTAACAAAATGTTAGAAAGGAAACAGTTGGATGCAAAATTGAATTTTGAGAAGATTGTTTTGTAATGTTCTTTGTAATTCTTGTTGTGCTGTTGTGTAATTTTCCTAGTGTTAGACAATTGCTTGTTTCGTAAGTGTAATAGTTTTAGGCATGTTGTAATTGAACTAATGTTAGAAATGAAATAGTTGGATGCAAAGTTCATATGTGTTTTTGTAATGTTCTTTGTAATTTTAACCCTTGCAGACTGTTAAAGCGGGTTGTTAGAATGTTACTATGTGCGACTTGTATACATAATATTGATATCGCAATTGTTACTATGTGTGATATCGCAATTGTTACTATGTGCGACTTGTATACATAATATTGATATTGCAATTGTTACTATGTGTGATATCGCAATTGTCACATTTGCGTGATATCACAATTGTTACTATGTGTGATGTCGCAATTGATATCGCAAATGTGTGATGTCGCAATTGATATCGCAATGTGTGACTTGTTACTATAATATGACATGACATGTACCTGACACAATCATTTGGTCAAGGGGAATTACATTAGTTAACAAAAGATTGTTAAGTGACCAACTCAAACATGTTCGATGGTCAGTTCAAACAAAATACGACAACACAAGTCTCAGTCATAATAGTTACAAATCGACTTGACTCAGTCATAATAGTTACAATATGTCATGCATTATGCATTGATTGCATTCATTACATTTACATTAATAAAAGACGACATGGTACAACTGTTTAATTGTGATTGTTGTTTGTCGACATTTGTGTGAAGTTGATGTTTTCATGAACTACATTGTGCATTATAACTCTTGAAGGCTGGTGATTCCTCTGACTTGAAGGTGCTAAATTAACATTGTGCACAAAAGAGCTAGCCTCATCTCTTCTACATTTTTTAGTGCCACTTGCCTATAAGGAAAAAAATTGTTAGTTGGTCAACTGAAAAAAAAAATTGATGAATACCAGAATAAAAGATCAAATTAGACATAGTAAAACATAATTATACATAGTTACATACCTTGTTGTTAGTAGCATTTGGTCTAGATGTAGAGGCAACTTCAGAAGCAACTGCCTTTCTTTTCTTTGGGACATACTTCTCCTATCAACATGCATGACAAATTAAACAATTAGATACAATACAAAAGTTCAAAAGAAACTTAGAGTAGCTACAATATCATATTATCTTCCCATTTTGACTCTTTTTAGGCATCTTGCATGTTCTAACATTGTGTCCCCTTTGCTTTGCAACTGCTACAAGTAAAGTTGGTCCCAGACCTGTTTAAAACTCCTGTGGATCTTGGCTCATCTGGTGCCCTTCTCCTTTGTTTCTATGGTCTGTCAAGCCTTTTTTTGTAAATAGGAGGTAGCATCTCCTCTTGATCAATGTATTCCCATTGTGAGCAATCAAGGATAGGATTGACAATTTCAGCATATGCAATCATATATCTCTCTACTAAATAACATTCATGCACAAAGTCCTCACATTTCCTCCTATCAGATATTATGGCTGCACATGCATGCTCACAAGGTATTCCTGTGAGGTCCCAAACCTTGCAAGTACATTTTTTCATTCTCAAGTGGACTATAAATTTTTTCCTCTTCCTAGTGTAAACAACTTCAAATTTATCCTCTTCAGCAAAAAATGTTTCATATTTCATGCCTTCTCTTTGATTCTTCTAGAGCTTATAAAAAAATTTTGGACAAATTTGGCAAGAAACTAACTTGATCTCCTCTCATGGAACTTGCACATTAGATGTCTCCTCAGTGACTCCAACATTGTGAGCACAGGCTTTTCACGAGACTCTTGTATAAAATGATTGAAAGACTCACACATATTGTTAGAAACTAGATCACACTTACTTTTGTCATCAAAGTGTGATATTGTCCATGTGGTTGGCATTGCATTCATTAAGTACTGGTAAGCATTAGGGTTTATTGCCTTGATTTTATCCATATTTTCCTTCCAATCTTCCTTTGTACATGCATAGGTAGCAGTCCATACTAACAACCTTAGTTCCTCTACTGGGTCAAATGACTTGAAATTGGAGTACATGTGCCTGACACAAATTCTATGTTCCACATTAGGCATCAACCTTTCAACTGCTTGTAGTAAACCCTTTTGTCTATCAGAAATAAATGTTCATCCATTATCAATAGGTGTTCCAATTGCATCAATTAGTGCCTGAAGGAACCATATCCAAGATTCCTTGCACTCAGCCTCCACAACAGCTATTGCAATAGGATACATTTGGTTGTTAGCGTCCTTAGACACTGCACTAATTAAATGACCACCAAATGACCCTTTTAAGAAACATGCATCTAATCCAATAAAAGGTTTATAATCAGTTGTAAACCCTTTAATTTGAGCATAAAAGCTAACAAATACCTTCTGAAAATGGGGTGGATAATATGGAGATATTCTATAGACTCCTACCCTTGCCATGCTACCAAGGTTGTTTTTAACAACAGGTGAACAATAATCTCTTATTTTTGCAAATTGATCATTATGTTTTTCATCTATCATCTCCACTGTTTTTGCCTTTGCTCTATGCATTTGCCTATCGGAAACCAATAAGTTCTCTTCTCTCATAATTGTTCTTCTCATGGCCTTCACTTTCCAATTAGGGTCATTAGCCAATCCATTTAGGTAATGTTTTGCAACCCAAGTAGAATTTGCACTTTTCACTTTATACATCCTTGGATGCATGACATGTTTCTTCAAGATTTTGATTTAGAAGGTTGTTGTATTCCTAAAATTTGATGCATGAATTCTCCATGGGCAACCTTCTACAACACATGCAATTTTCACTCAAACTCTTTCATTTTTAATGTATTTAAGTTCAAACTCAAGTTTTCTCCTATTTGCTCTTAAAGCTTCTTTAAACACTATCACATTACTGAATAACATCACTAATTTTAATTTGGGGTTGGACATATCAGTGTTCTCATTAAAAATAGGAAAAGTTGTCTCATCTTCATCACAAGAATTCATATAATATTTCTTATCATCCTCACCAGAATCATTGTCATTGCCATCCATGACAAAATCATTTCCCTGTCCATTACCATTCTCACATTCCCCATTCAAATTAGTTGGTTCAGCTGATTCACAATTAGAAGTATCCTCAGATGACCCTTTGCCAACTTCATTGTCAATGAAGTTGCCACACTCCTCAGATGACTCACTCTCAACATCACACTTTGTAGATGATTGAGTATCAACTTGTTGAGGCACGTTACTACCTTCTTTCCCACACAGATTCTCGTCTCTTTGTTCATTGTTTTTGCCAATTCCACACAAATTGTCACCTACATTTCAAACGCATTCGTAAATGCATTATCACATACTTTCTCAGAATGTGTACTCTGTATGGGCCTAACATCATCACATTCTACATAGATGTCAATGTTATTCCCTACATACTTAATGTCAAATATAGCAAGGACATCCTTGTCTGTTTTCACTGCAATCGAGCCTTCTACTAGTGTCAACCCAAGCTTGTGGTGGTAAAAAGAAATTCTATCCGACAAACCTAATTGTTTGATCATATCAATTAACTCAAAATAAGACATAAGATCAGAGTCAATGTTATCAAAGTGAACAATTTTACCACCTACGTAAGAAATAGATGGTGCATACTCGAAATACCCTCCATAATAAATTCTCAGAGTATAATTATCCATGGGGCATTCTGCATATAAATGAACTAATTAATAAACCCTAAAATATCGTACCACACAAGAACACATGCAAGAACTATAACTCCAAACAATGCAAGGGGACCACAAGAACCAAACAGTAACTACCGTACAACTATCGACACCACTTCAAAAAGAACATAAAAATAAGCCAAAAAACCACTGTAACACATAGCACATAGTAGACAACAAATGCAAATCCAACGAGTTGAAAAATGATATTATTTCGAGAAAAAGGGAAAACATGTTGGATAGGGTTCGAGAATCTAACCAAATATTAATGGTCGAAGTGCGATGGAAAACCAACCAGTATTGTGGAATCGATGTTACGACATCGACTCGTCGTAGTGCGACGATTGTCGGGTCCGCTAGGTTACGAAAAGAAGGGAAAATCTTACTATCGCGAGTTGGTGAAAGGGTAAGTATTAGATCGTTTAAATATTGGAAGACGGAAGAGTAGGATGGTAATTTGATAAATCTAGAAAACTAAAGTTAATATTCAAACGGACGGCATGTGACAGCGGGACACTACAACAAAAATGAATATTTGTGTCGAAATATTTGAGAGGGTTTGAAGGACCCTCTCAAATGGGACGGTCTAACTCCCCCCCCCCCCCCCCCCCCTAAATGGGGCGGTCTATGTGACCGCCCCATTTGGAGGATCCTGTCTCCAGATTTGGAGCGGTCTATCACATAGACCGCCCCATTTGGGGGGGTCTCAGACCCCCCCAAAATTTCATATATCCGGAGTGGAGTGTCGAAAGCATTTAAGTACAAGAGGGTCGGCGGAATTTTAAAAACTTGAGGTTATATCGATGATAGTTGAGGGGGTGTAAAAGGAAATAACTCTTCTTATAAACTCTGATGTCTAATTAAAATTTCTTTTTATTCATTAAGTGGTGTTTTTATGATTTGGATTTTCAATGTTTCTTTAAGTTAATTAATTAAAAATCATTTCTCTTATCTCTCAACAAAAAAGATCATGGGAAATGATTGACCCAAATGATACAATATTTTGACATGAAATCAAATTTTGGAATAATGTACATATTGACTAAGAATTATATAATTCTACCTGTCAACTTGAATCAATTAGCAAGAACAACAAAAAGTACAAGACCGTAAGATGATTATAACATTAAATGAAAGGAAATAAACGATTATTTTGCTAGTGGTCTCTCAACTATAATATTTCTCTTATCTAACTTGAATTATAAATTAATCAATTAATTCTTAAACTTATTTTGACTTGTCGATCTAATCCTTTGAGAGATTAAAATCTTAAAAACTTATTATAAAATCTTATTTTTGATTATTTTATAATATTTAAAAGAAAAAGTAAAATTAAAATTATCATTTAGTAATTAATAAAATATAAATTTAATAAAATTTATGATGAAGTTTGATAATTTTAATTTAATATAAATTTAACAAAATTTAACATAATTAATTAATGACGAAGTTTAAGGAAAGGACTTAATTAATAAATCGGCATAAGTTCAACTACTAAAATTATTAAATTTATAATTTAAAATTATACATAGAAAAAGTTATAATTGAAAAATTAGTAGCAGAAATAATCGAAAACTAAAAAAGGAAAAGAATAGTTAATGAGCAAGAACAATAGTGCGTAACAGTGACATTGGGACTGACAAAGCAAAAGGGTCACATATACTGATCTGATCACACATCGTGGTCCAAGATTTGTGTGCATGTATTTTCTCATTATTTGTATGTGTGATTGCTCTACCATCTTGCATGTCGCATAAAACTAAATTGTATTAGATTGTGTGATTTTACAATAAAAATAATAGTAATTGTGAATGTAAAAAATCATCAACTATATAAATATTTCATTTCATTTGTGATCTCTCCTTCTATCTTCATTCTTAACGTCTATCAATGGGTGTTGCTTAAATAGTCTGACTCTCAAAATAAGATGCGAGTCCTAATTCCCAGTTAGAATTTTGACATAAATGACAAAAGATATTCTCTTAAATTGAATTAATCTAATTTATAAAAAAAAAACAAAGATATGAGATTGGAGTGGTGGCATGTGCATGAGACCGATGTTGCCGGAGAAGGAGCGAATTATAGCCATATGCTTAAGGTGGGGGAGTGGGTTAACATACATATGCATCACATTGTTTTGTTTCACCGCTTTGTTCTATTACATATGTTCGAAATTGTTTTTGTTATTGGAACCACTCGAGTCCATTTTAATTTACGGTTTTGTTTGACTTAGATTAAGACTGATGCATTTGAATAGTGCACGAGTGCCGATTTGACTATCAATAATGGTTTAGCAATAAATTAATTTACATTAAATTATATTTGTATCATATTGAGATGTAATTAGAAAAAAAAAAAGTAAGCTGTGATGAGCTTATCAAAATTATTATTATACTTAAAAAAAAGAGAAACACATTTGATACGAATTTAAAATTTTGATAAGTTAACCTTAAAAAAGATATAAAAAAATGATAAATTTCTCTGTATGCATGATTCAAAAATAAATATAAGAAGTCATTTATCGAAAATAAAAGTTCATGTATGAAAAATAATGGATTGCCTGATATGACACCGCTAGTCTTGTTAGTCCTCAAATTTTGTCTTTGATTTTATTTTAATTCGCCAGCTTTATTTTGTAAGAAAATGAGTGTCTTTATTGTCATTTTTAAAATTTTGATGTCACTTATCTTTTACTTACCTTACACTCAAAACCTTTTTATTATTGACACTATATAAAATATCTTATGTCCTTATTTCCATCTTTTAAGAGTTGCACAATTTTTTTAAAATTTTTTATCATATTTTTTTCCTCTTAACTTTTATAATATTATTTTTTTAGTTTAATACTTTATTTTTTATAAGAAATATATTCTACTTATGTAATTTTTTTATGCTCATAAGATTGTATTTTTCTCTTATTATAGCGACTTTAAAATTTTATATTTTTCATATTTTTTAAAGCTGGGTGTCTAATAAAGTTTTATAAAAATCAAAATTTTTACAAACATGCATTTATCATTTCAAATAAATTATATATATATATATATTTATATATTATGATATTATGAAGATTTAACAGTAGTTTCTAATGCGAAAATATCAAAGTGATATTATCTTTTTATTAAGATATTTTGAAATGAAAGAATACTAATAAATATTTTATACACAAATAAAATCTTAGATAAAATATATTTTAGTTTACCAAAATAAAATATAAAATAATAAAAAATAAGTGATTAATAAGAGAAAAATAAGATTGTAAATGTTTTGAAACTTGTACAACTATTGGAGAATAAAAAAATAATAATAAATATTAAATAATAAAAAGGTGAAGTTTAAAATAAATAAAGAAAAAAATTACATTATAATTTTTGTTTACTAAAGAACATTCAAAAAAAATATTCCACCACTTTATAGTTTATAATAAAATAATCCTCCTATTCTAAGTAGTTTTGCTAGGGTGTAAGGATGTGATGATCTATTTTTCTATTTGAGTATCAAAAGATTTTGAGTTGAACATATGTACCTTTTTATTTTTAATCTTTTTTTCGACCTCTTTTTAAAATAAAAAAAATTAATCTCTAATTAATCCCATTCATGCATCCAATAAGATGTACCATAATTTTTATTATTATAGTAGTAAAAGAATAAAAAGAGATTGGGGAGCCTACTTAGCAAAAGAGCCTACTTAGCACTTTTGCTAAATAGGCTACTTAGCGGTGATCTAATCCGTCAGATTTGATTCTGACGGCTACAAATCAAATTTAAAAGTTTAAAATATATTTTAAAATTTTAATCTTGAACCGTCAAAAACGAATCTGACGGATTAAATCACCGCTAAGTAGTCTACTTAGCAAAAGTGCTGAGTAGGCTCCCCAACCTCTAAAAAAATGAGAAGGCACCCGGCCAGCTCCTCTTCCGCGTGGCTTCCTAGTTTTTATCTTTTTTCTATTTTTCTATTGTATATGTATACATAATACTTTATCATATAATAATTATTTATAACAATTAAAAATATATCCTAGTTGAATGCCACGTTTGTTTTTAGTTTTCTTTTAGTAAAGCAACTTGATAACTTGCTTAATATTAGGAGAAAAAAATATATTGTAAATTGAATGATGAGTTTTTAAGAATAGAAATTGAGATAAGGAGTGAAAATTATAATTATTCAGAATGAAAATTATTTTTGTCCCTGATGTGAGAGTCATTAATTGTTCGACTCCTCCTCATTATGCGCTGATCCCTCAATAATATACCAAATTGGCAGAACTGTAACTATTCAAAATGTGGCCTCAATAATCAAACATCCCCCTAAGGATTTCAAGAATCAATCGTGAGAATTTCATATTCTTATATTTGATTGTGTCGTATTCAAAAATGTACTTAGCAATATAATATTTCGACCGGAATGAGATTCATATGATTTTCAGGAATCTCGTTTCCTCTCATGCTTATGTCAATCTAACATTACTTACTAAAGCAAAACTATTTATTCTTTAACATTATCAAATATTATAATAACTTTGATGAAACCAAACATTATAATCTTACTTTCCAAGGAATATTATTACCATGAAATGCATTCCTAGAAATTCAAATATTTCTATCAATGTTATAAAGTGTGAACCAAGCACACGCTAAATTCTAACGAGATGACCAAATGGAAAGAGATGCATCTACCTTTGCATCATTGCATGTCATGGGAACTTTGTGCGGAGGCATGGCCGCACAACATTTTGAGAAATGGGATACATAGATAAGTTCTTTTGGTAGATTTAAGAGATGTTAGCAACAAAAGTCTTGGGACATGACGGGCCATGAAGTGGTGTCGTGCGGGGACGTCTTGCGTGGGCGCTTGGACGGGCGTCAAGACGAGCTCTCGAGTGAATGCCTTGGAGCCAGGCCACTCAAGAGCCCTTCAGTGCCCTGTGTCCCTTTGAAGAAACACCCGCTCCATTATACGAATGGCGTCTTGGAGCAAGTTGATCACGATGTGGGCATCAATCGTGCTATTGATGCACGCACACTGAAACCAGAAAAAAAATTTGAGAAATGAGCTTGGGATAAATAATTCTTATTAAACAAGACAAAATGTTACAATGGGGTAAGTGATTAGCATGCTTTCCCTCAATATACTACAGCTCCAAGTGGTAGATTGGCGAAGAATGATGTGGTCAATCATCTCCATGGCACATTTCATTCTTACATAGTTATTCATATACCACTAGTTGATAAACCTATGAAACTATGTACAAATCTATGAGGAAAAAAAAGGAAAAACAATACATTAGAAGTCCTAAAAAAATGGTAAGATTACTTAAGATCATTTATATGATTTTTTTTGACAAAAGTGGGCATGTCCTATGAGAAAAGGGCTCCACAACAGGGCATGGCATAGAGCAATGGCCTTGGCACTTGCCTTGGTCTTGTGATGACATCTATGTGTGCGGCCTTACTTCACGTGTTGATTCTCCATTCACCAAGATTCTTTCAACATTGGCTTCTCTTGACTTTCATAGCGTAACTCATTCAGTTTGGTGTCCTTGGAGTTTGCTCCAAGCCCATGACATATTTTTATTAGTCTCTAGCGAAACTCGGGGTGTTGTTGAAGGGTTAGGGGAAACTCCAACTTATATGTAACTTTGCCTACCTTCTTAATGATTCTAAATGGGCCTTGGAAGCGACAATGTTGTCCGAATAAGTTGTCACCTTTTCCCAGAGGTCAATGAGTCAACTTCATTTAGACGAATTCATCGATTTGGAACTTGTCACTCGATGCTTCAACATCCTTTCCGCTCATTGTCGGAAGCTTGATGTTTCTTCTTTTCAGGGGTGTTGATTGAGGTTGTGGCGAGGACGCTTTTTGAGTCTTGTGACCAATAGATCTAGCCTTGACTCGATCGTTCTTTTTTGCAGGTGGAGTCGCAGTCGAAGGCTTTTGGTCGCTTGGTTTTGATGTCGGGCCCACGAAAACCCTTCAAAATGGGACGACTTCCGTGGGAATAACCGAGGCATCCCGAGGGAAAGTTGCATTGTTGAGAGCATCTTGGATGTCATGCTCTTTCCTCATCATAAGGGGATAATGCATAGGCTCCTTAGATCATGGATCACCAAAGAGTTCGTGAACAACTCAATAGATGCATGGAAGCAATCGAGGAAATAAAGTCCCACCATGAGGTCTCGTCCATCGAGATGATGGAGAAGTTGAAAGGTCCTAATCACTTGCCAAGACACACTAGAATGTCTCAGGCAATGCCTACAGTTAGCACAATGTGCGAGCTCACGACTTTGAACTTCGCTCGGTCTCTTGAAGGTGGAAGTTTGAGACTCTTCGCAGCACTCTCAGAGATGAAGGCGTTAGAAGTGCTAGTGTCGATGAGGCCATTGAGCTCCTTCTTGTCCACCAACATATTGGTGAAGAGAAGATGTCCTTCGTTGGCCGCCAGTGAAGTTGACATGGAACTGAGGACATGCATAGATCCCAAGCACTTGGGCGATGTGGAAGTATCCTCTTTTGCTTCCTGATCTCCTGCAAGCATGGTGTTGGCGGAAACACGCTTTAGATAGTCCCTCATCCAATGCGGTCTATCGCAAATGTAGCAAGGGTTTGGTGGCTTCGACTTGTACTTGTCCTAGTTGAATGGCTTCTTTCTAGTGGTTGCCTTTCTACGATCATCACTATGGAGGCTGGGCTTCCACCCATTTGACGACTGAGAATCTTCTCTCCTACCAATACCCTTGTCATGGGATTTTGATGGTGTTGGTCTAGGTTTTGAGAATTTCCTGAGAGTTTCGGTAGTGGCCAGAAGAGAGCGGAGGTGGGGGCAACGTTGCCTATCCAACTCCGTGAGGGCTCATGGCTTTAGCTCGTTGAGGAATCTTTCTTAGAAGATTTTCTCGTCCACTCAGGAATTTTGAAACAGAGCTCAATGAACTTCGTGATGTACTTCTTCAAGGATCCCTTTGTGTTGGAGGCAGAACAACACCATGTTCTCTTCTAAGTTAGAATTGGTTGGGTAGAAGTGAGCATTGAATGACTCACATAATTCTTCCTATGTCTCAATCAGTGCCATGTGTCCACAATCGACGTCCTTGCAAATGCATTGTTACAACAAGTTGGCTGCATCTTGTAAGAAAAAAGAGGTATTAAGTACCATCTCTCCTTTGATATAATGTCTTGAGCATCCATGTATCCCCGAACATTTCAAAGGATGTATTTGATTTCCTTGGTCAATCTCTTGCCTTGTTTGGTTATGGATTCGAAACATTGATGGTTCATTGCTCAAGTGAAGGACCGGATCCATACCCATGATAGTTTGTCGAACGACATTCTAGCAATTTCAACTTGTTGTCAAACTCCTCTCTGAGAGCATCTCACATAGCCGTCAATTGGTTGTGCATCAATTGTCTTAGGTTCATGATCGTCTCCTCCATGATCTCCACTCAAGCATAGAGTGACACAACTTTATTTTGCACCTCCCTGAGGCCGATCGATTTATGTGAGATGACGTGCGCCTCGATATCATCCATTTCATGCTAGCCACGCAAGCCGATTATCTAGCGCAGACACGATGTCCTTGGATCTCATGCAACCATGCTCTCGGGTGGGCAACACACGAGCTTTGTCTTGCTTCTCTAGGTCATTCATCACTATGAGCTGGAACCGATTAGAGCAACGCAGAACAATCCCCACAAAATTGTTCTGATACTACTTGTCATGGGGATCTTTGTGTGAAACACAGTCATGTGCGACATCTAGGCAAGAGGATCACTCAGACGAGCTCTTTTAGTGAATTTGAGAGATGTTGGCAGCGGAAGTGTTAAGATACAACGGGCCCTTGAAGCGGTGTCATATGGGTCGTTTTGCGCGAACGCTTGGGCAGTCGTCATGCAAAACGAGCTTACGAGCAAGCGCTTCTCCAAAGGGACACGAGGCATCGAAGGAGCTCTCGAGGGGCTTGGTTCCAACATGGAGTCCCCATCTACATGGAGCAAGTTGGTTACAATGCGGGCGTTATCCCACTGTTAAGGTATGCACACCGAAATCTAGAAATTTTTTTTGAGAAATAGGCTTAGCATAAGTAATTTTCATTAAATATAACAAAACAAGATGAGGAATTAGCATACTTCCTCTCAATATTCCATATGGCAGGTTGGTAAAAGTTGTATGGTAAACTATTTTCGAGGTGCATTCCATCCTTACATAATTTTTCTAACACCTAGATATTTTAGTTATTCTCGAAAGTTATTAAATTGCGTGGAATACAATTGCTAGAGTTAAAACTATCTTTAGAAAAAAAAGTTGGTGGATATAGCATCACTTTTATATTTATCCTTTTCATCAAACTTCTCATCCTGAATCATAAGCTGTGATTTGATTGACCAGGAGGATTTCGGAGAGTGAGCAAATTTATATTTTTTTTCTTTTTTATATCTAAAAATTATTATAATATATTAATTCAAAAGAGTCACCCGTTCAAATAATCTTAATTTAAAAATTAAATGTCAAAAATAAAAAAAAATGTACAATATTTTCGTGCGCGATATGCATATCTACGTTCATTTTTCTCACAAATTTTAGATATCTAATTCAACATCGAGTTTTCTTATTTTCTTAATTCACAATCTTATTTATAAATGACCATTGTTGTTTCTCAAATGGCTATTTATAAATTCAAATTTTATAAATTGCTCAGATTTTGACCTTTTTCCTCCCTCATTTCTCATTGAGATGGCTCATTCCAAAGGAAAAAAAATTACCGAAAAAAAAACCAGCTTTTTGAAATAAAGTTAGGCTGGCAAAGACAAATCAAGTAAACAAAAGGAAGATTTTTGAAATGAAGCAACCTCCTTCTCAAACCTCATTTGATTTTTTGAAAGATAATCACCATAACATCTGAAACTAAAGACATAATGATTGTCTTTTCCCCAACCATGCATGTGGTTACTTGTAAGATTATAAGAAAGGTCCAAGTCCAAGCTAATAAGACAGTACCGATATTGGATTCCTCCCAATAAATAGAACAAATAATGATCTGATGTGGTCTTAATACGAACAAGGAAAAACAATTGTCTTCCTCAATTTATAAAGCCTAGTCACTTGACAAATTTGCCTATGCATCCTCGAAAACAAAAAGGGAGGAATTTTCTTGTTTGTTTATTCTTGCTCTAGCTTATTTGTTTGATGACCCAAAATAATTAATATGTATGAGTTTGACGCCCTCAATCCGGTCCCAACTTTTAAATTTCATAGAGATTGCAAGCATGCGAGGGAGTGCAACTATATATAAAAATACTTAGTGATAAATTTTGTCATCTGGTGAGATCAATCTTTCGTTCTAAAGCTTTAGTTGGCCGAAGATTTCACTGTGTCGTAACAAATCCATTCACTAGATATTTCTTCTTTTTTATAAAAAAAAACATTTTATTTTAGGGGTTATAATAGCTAGATCACCTTCTAGTTTTCCTAAACCCTAGCTAGCCACTTGTATCTTTTAAATCTCACACAGGCTCCTATTTCATCCAGGACCTGTGTTTGAGATCTAAATCTCATCTTAGTTCAAAAGTAATTGGTGGAAGAATATTGTTGTTGTGTATAGGCATATCATTTTATCTATATGTATATAGGACAATTTACTATTTTAGAGAGACCCCTCAACTTTCATCCCAACATTAAATTAAATTGCAGCAATTGATCAGCACAATTTGATCACTGTGCAAGTACAAGAGCTTTACGTGCCCCAACTACAAGATCTTGTTTTATATATGCTTTGTCCGGCATCAAATCTAATTTTATTTTAGAAGCATTTATGTCGTATCCTGGATGACATATCTCCAACTTTTGACCACTTGGCTGTTCATGCATATGGTGGCAATACTAGTTACTTGCTATTGTCCATCTTTAATATATTGTGTCCAACATATAACAAGTTTAATTAATGATTGCATGACCTCAGAAAATGAGGGATATCATTTTTTTTAATCGGCGTGTCCAAAAGGTTAGACCACGATAAGGGCGCTAAAACAATAACATATTCGATAACAAGTTCATTTTACCAAGCTCGATCCATTAATAAACTACTTTCATAATTCATGAGAATCATCATTTTTGTTGCATCATTGATGATAATTAATTAATAGGTTGAAGGTTATTAAGAATTAAATAAGGCAATGATGAATACTAGGATTTAATAGTAAGATGTAGGGCTGACAATAAGACAGAATGTTTGTGAGTGATTTATGGCTTGACATATTTTGAACCTTGCTCGACTCGTCTTTTTAGATAAATAAGTAAGACTCGAAATTAAGATTTGATATTTTTATTTAAATAGGCTTAACTCGTCTATATTTGACCTATCTTGTTAGCTTATAAGGTCAATTTATATAATTAATATATATTATAAAGCTTAAAAATATTTAGTATATGAACCAAAATTATTAATAATTTTGGATACAATAAGTCACTTTTATTCGAAATTATTATTAATTTTAGTGTGTTAGATGTAAATACTAAAGTGCACAATATTTTTTTAATATTATAAATATAATTTAAAATATAACTTAATATATATTTATTTATTAATAGATATGGCTTAATAAGCTATTAAGTTAGGTCAGACTTTTTGAATTTAATAAACAAGTCAGGTCAAATTTAATTTGTAAGTCTATTATAGACCTTTGACCTAGCTCATTTATTAAATTTTTTAAATAGGCTTGACCTATTTAAGTGTTGGACTAGCTCGGCTCGGCTCGTGTCCATCCCTAATAAAATGCTTTTGAACTTTTGAAACAACACATACATATTCTTTCTCTCCGGCCTAAGCAGACAAGTCACAAATTTGTTGTGTATTGTGTATTGTTATGAAATCAATCTTCAAACGTTTCAAATTTTCAATTATTTTGTGAAACTTCTTTCTCTATAGCTTTAATCGATTGTCCAATCGAATTCACTCGAGTCTTGTAAAAGTTAACAATTTTTTTAACAACTATAAAGTTCTTAATTAATTTTTACTTGTTACACATATGATTGTGATAATCTTCTTGATTTAAAAATTGAAAAGAAATCAAATTAAAACCAAATAAGGAATGAGTCTAACATTAATTAGAATCAACTTACAATGTTAATGTTTGTTCATATGCATACATTTATAATTTATACTAACCCAATTTTATTTGATCATCTTCACTGTGCTAAAACCATTACTCCTATATGCGCTAAATCATTCTCTTAATGGAATTGCAGGATGCGAGGCACCTAGATCAATTAGACACTCAGTTGAAGAGTTTGTGACGTCTTTCCCATTATTCTCTGGCAAAAGTTTGTGCAAAATTTATTCTCATGTGTCTTATACCTTTATTCTTCATTAAACAATATTTACTTATGAAAAGGGATACAACATTATTATGAACAAAATAACTAAGTTTATAACCAAGGTTTTCCACAATTTTGATAAAATAATTATGAGCATTAATCATTGTATCTTGTCATCAAGAGTTAACTTCATTGCTTTCAATTTATTTACTGAATTTTGAAATACGCTCGTGTTAAGTAATATAATTTTTATCTCTAAATATTGAGTTCACCTATTTTCTTCATCACAAAAAGCTTTATTCTAAATCGTATTCCTCTCATATAAGTCTTGTAATTTCTTTCATGAGCTTGTGCATTCATGTCTTGAACAAAATGATGAAATATACTAAATTATCAATTGTCTAATGATCCCGATAACTTTTTTATGGATGCCTTTTCAATTCTCCATACTTTTTTCTATTGATATCTTATCTATTTAATTCAATGAGATCAAACAACTTCTTACAATTAAGAGCATCTTGTATCCTTACTTTTTAAACTGAATAATTGTTCGATATTATTTGATCATCCAGTTAAAATAATTTTCTTTCGTTTAATTCACAAAAAAAAAAGAATCTCAATCCATATTTATGTGAAAAAGTATCCAACAAGAAGGTAAAAAATATGAGATTATCTCATAACAATTTTATTATACTAATAATGACTTACAAAGTCTTTTTACTTTTTTTCAAAATCGAAATAATAATCCAAAAAAAAACCACAAAATGACATCCCCTGAGAAATACTGAATAATTAGCAAAAACATTATCAACTTATTACTACAATTCTCTGTGATTGCAATATAAAAAAAACATTAAGATATCCACTCAATATGACATGTTCTTAATTTTTGCTCTCAGAAAAAGAATCTCCTCTCTGGTTTTCCTTTTAAATTCTCTTTATTCTCACAAGAAGATCCAACAGTTTCTCTCTTTTTTTCAACAAAAAAATTCTCTTTTTCTTTTTCAGCTGCACATCCAGTAGAGATAGAAATAAAACCAATAATCTTTTTATACTATGGCTTAGATTAAGATCAAGCCGTCGTGGCCCTCTCGCACGGGCTGTTAGCCTATAACGCCCCCAAAACGCACACTCTTGGGCTTGGCCCGCGAAAGCTTTTCGACGGCGCTACATGGACTTATAACATATATTAAAGACATGATAACAATAACTCAATGCAACGAAAACATATAAAAATTCATACACATCATCTTGCCACATATGGGCATAAATACATGGCCAAACATAAGGCCCATAACAATGGCGAAGCCAGAACTTTTATCCAAGGTTGCACATTTGTTCATATACTTATTTATATAATTAAAAAATATTTTAAATATTAATCTATATTTGCAATTATAATTTTTAATAATTTATTTGCACGATATAATATAATTTAAGATTTTTATATTAATTTTACTTTTTTATTTTAAACATTAAAAAATGAGAACATTTAAAAATATGGATATAATATTAAAACACTAATTCATAATTGAATAAAATAATAATGAAATAAAAAATTGATAATATTGATATATATATTTTCATAACAAAGTATACTTCTATCCGTGTGATAGAATAATAAGCAAATATACATGATATGATCAAAATTAATAAATAAAATTGTATAATATAATGTATATGACTTTTAGTGAATTAATAATTTTAATATAATATAAATAAATGATACCTTTTGAAATAATATAAGTTAATATTTGACTAAAGATAAAAGATAAATAATAAGAAAATAGATGTATGCACATAATAAAATAAATAAGTAGATTATTATGCTATAATTATAGACTAATAAGGAGAAATATTAGTATATATAAATAATTATGTTAATGAATGAATAAGTATTAATATAATATAAGTAAATTATATCTTATGAAAGAGTATACTAAATAATATTGAGTAAAAGTAAAAAATAAATAGTAAAAAGTAAAAATAGAATAGGTAAAGTAAATTAGGAAAAAAAGGAACAAATAAGATGCTATCAAGGGGAATCGAACCTAGCACCTCCCAATACAAACCTGGCCCCTCTATCCATCTAGACACAAAACCAATCTCGACCTATGAGTACTAAAACACCTACTTAACCGAGTTCAGGGAGTGCCAATGCACCCCCTAGAACCCTCTAGCTCCGTCCCTGGCCCATAACATGATTCTTAGGCTCATTCGACTCGAGACATAAAATAAAATAACAAGTTCATTAGATATAACCCTAATGACTTAAAGGCCTATAACACCTAGACACGACCATGTGCAAATTAAGCCGCCATGAGCA
>LTAE01001894.1:22651-45599 GCA_001647135.1 Pontederia paniculata | reverse complement strand
CCCCCCCCCCCCCCCCCCCCGATTAAAGTATGTAAAGGGTGGCCTACACCATGCAAAATGCACATAACTGTAATTGTATAGACATCATGATTATAGCATAATCTTTAAACATAGTCCATTTCAATATCATCATAAATATAAAGCATTGCATAACATAGGCATAACATACATTAAGCATTTCATATATTGAGCATAACATACATGAAGCATATAAGTTATGAAGCATCTTATGTTCATGTTCATCTTTCTTTATATTTTTACTATTAGTCACATGATCCATTTGAGTTCTTTTTTGTTCATATAATTATATGATCCATTATTATCTTTGTATGGAGTCTCCGGTAACATCAATCCATAAACATTGGCTAGATACACCAACCCATCTTTGAGGTCTATATGGGAGTACACCCACTATTGCTAGTGAGTGGACATCGCATCCTAGGAAGCGTCTTCGACTACTTTACCCATAGTTGATGCATCTTGACAAAATTTTTCATTCTTCATCTTCTTACAATACATCAAATCATAACAATCAATATTGCATCTTTTAATTTAATTACGACTTTGCATACATTTCGATGTTTAGATGGATAACAATCATCAAGCAATATTTTTTACCCCAAGAGCATGAATCATAACATATTATTAATCAAATAGCAATTAAATGGTAGCATCATAAATCATAAACATAAAATACACATAGGAAAATTCATGACCCATAAAAATTCCCTCACAACAATGAATGCAAATGTTTATGTGGCGTGAATGGACCTTCACAACCAGTATAGAGAGGTTGTTTCCTCCCTTCAACTTCACGCCCTGTGAAATCATCTTCACGGACATGAACCCAACATTCACGAGCATGATGTGGTATATCATGGTCGACATATATAGTGAGAGGTGAATTCCTATCTTCAAATTCATGTCTCGTGATTCCATCGTGGGCGTGAAGTGCCAATTCATGACCGTGAAGGGTCAATTCACGGGCCATGAAAGATGCATTGGTACCCTACTCTAGCCATTTCTATCAAATTTCTTTTTGAAATTATCTCATTTCTTACATATAAGGCAATTTCATAGCAGGATTTTTATACATAATATAATCCTACATTCTAAGTTTCATAACATACAAAATTAGACCTAAGAACATGCATCATGAGCATTAAAATTAGGGTTACAATATAAGGTTCATATTTGTCGCTTATTCTTGACTCTAAGGTTACGTAGCATGGAGGAATCATAAGATTGTTCATGTAAACATTCTAAGAACATAATATAATCATGGCATTCATCAATTCCATAAGAAAGTAACATTAAAACATATGGACATTTATCATTCATGCAACAAATCCTACATGTCATCCCATCAATCCTATTTTATAAGAACTAGACATTCTTATAGCCCTAAAATCTAATATTAGGTAATGAAGGAGGGATTGGATTCCTATTACACACCTTAGGTTAGGTTTTCTCCCTTTTCTACGCCGTTATCCTTCCTCGTGCCTTACTCTTCTTTCTCCCTCACTTGGCGAGCCCTCATCTTGCGTTTGATCTCTTTGACCCGCTTCCAATCCACCTTAAGCTGCAACAATGGTTATTAGTTCCTCAAAACCTTAGCTCTTGGGGTGTGCCATGATGGAGAGAAGAGAGGAAGAGAGAGAGCGAGAAGGAAAAAAGGGTGATGGTTTGCCTTTTATACTTAGGGTATCACCCACTTAAGCGATATTTTGAGTCATTATGGGTTAATGGACTTTAATTAAATTTTTAGGGCTTAAATCCTACCCCTCCCCCCCCCTCCCCCCCCCCCCCCCCCCCCCAAAATAAAATTCGTCTTTGAATTTGCATTATCACAATGATAAATACTCACCAAATAGGTGTGAGAAGTTCTCTTTCATTTCATTCTTAGGTTTCCAAGTAGTATCCTTTCTTCGATGGTGCTTCCATGTCATTTGACCATTGACACAACCATATTTCGAAGATACTTCTTTCGATACTCTAATATTTCTACTGGTTGTTCTTCATAAGTCAATTCCTCTTTAATATTTGGTTCTTCAATTCTTATCACATTGGCATTATCTTAATAATATTTTCTAAGCATTGACACGTGGATCACATCATGTATCCTTGCATATGAAGGTGACAATACTAATTTATATGCCGCTTCGACTACATTCTAAATGATTTCAAAATGTCATACATATCTTGGGCTCAATTTGTCTTTTTTGCTAAAATGCATGATCCTTTTTGTTAGCGAAGTATTCAACATCACATATTCACCCACATTATAAATTTGTTCTTCTCTCTATTTTTTATAGTCGTTATAGGAAAGACTAATACTCTACTAAATAAAATATTATCTGAATAAGGAATAATATTTACTTTTTAAATACTTGTATTTCCATTTTCCATCTCATAATTTAATTTCAACATATATAATCCACAAAATATCCTCAAAATTCAGACCTTATCTCGTGGGTTCAAAAACTATGGTGTACACAGACCACATGACTGTGAAATATTTGCTGCAGAAGAAAGATGTGAAACCCAGGCTAATAAGATGGATTCTGCTATTACAAGAGTTTGATTTGGAGATTAAAGACAAGAAGGGAACTGAGAACTCTGTTGCAGATGATCTGTCAATATTATTGAAGCCCCTCGGAGATTGTTCTATCCCAATAAATGAAGACCTCCTAGACGAAACACTCTATGCTATCATCAATGCGAGACAACCATGGTACACCGACATAGCAAACTTCTTAGCTCATCAGCAAGCATTTGGGAAGGGATTCATATCACTTGACATGACCTATCAAGGGAAGAAGAATCTGTTTAGCGAACTCAAACACTTTTACTGGGACGATCCTATGCTTTTCAAGAGATGTTCAGATGGACAATTTCGAAGGTGTGTCCTAGAATCAGAAGTTCCCAGAATTATTGAACAATGTCACAACTCTGCTTATGGAGGACACAGAGGAGTGCAGAAACAGGTACTAGAATACTCCAAGACAGATACTATTGCCCACTATCTTCAAACATGCGAACACTTACATACGAAGTTGTGATCAATGTCAGGAAATATTTCGAGAAGGAATGAGATGCCACAGACCGGAATCCTTGAAGTCGAACTATTTGATGTTTGGGGAATCGATTATATGAAATCGTTCCCGACATTCGGCAAATTCAAGAACATACTTGTAGTTGCTGACTATGTTTCGAAATGGATTGAAGCTATTCCCACAGTGAATTATGATGTTGTCTCAGTTAGAAAACTCTTCGGGAAGCTTATCTTCCCACGATTTGGTGTATCCAAAACAATTATCAGTGACGGAGGCAAACACTTCGTAGAAAAATAATTTGAAAACATGTTATACAAGTATGAAATCTATCATAGGGTAGCAACTGCTTATCACCCTCAGACAAGCGGCCAAGTGGAGGTTTCCAACCGTCAAATAAATAATTTTAGAGAAGATTGTGTGAAGATCAAGGAAAGACTGACTGTCAAAGCTAGATGAAACATTATGGGCATGTAGGACAACCTATAAGACATCATTTGGTGCCACGCCCTATCAGTTAGTTTATGGGAAATCTTGTCACTTACTAGTGGAAATGAAATACAAGACATATTGGGCTGTGACAAAGCTGAACTTAGACTTAAAGAAAGCCGGAGAAAAAAGAAACCTATAGTTGACAGAGTTAGAGGAATTGGGAATGAAAGCCTATGAGAATGCAAAAAAAATTACAAGGAAAGGACCAAAGTTTGGCACGACAAACGCATCCTCAACAAGCAAATTGAAGTCGATCGTGAATTCTCCTCTTCAACTCAAGACTTAAGTTGTTTTCGGGCAAACTTAAGTCAAGATGGACTGACCCACACTGTCACCAAAATATTTGATCATGGTTGCAGTAGAGTTAACTTCAGAACAAAGGCATATTTTCAAGGTTAATGGACATTGTCTAAAGTTGTATCATTCTGAAAATGGAGCGCCTGAAAGAGAAACTATCACGCTCAAAACAACATAAGAGACGTAGCAGAAAAGAATGTCTATTCAGGGGCATTAAACCATGACGCTTATTGGGAGGAAACCTAGACTAACTTCTAATAAATTATTTGTTATTTGTTTGTGTATATTTTAGGTAGTCAGATGTCAAGTCGTGATCGATGATCTAAGAAGCTGTGAGATCCGTCAGAAGATGAACCACCTCAGCGTTGGGCGGGAAAATTTTAATCTCCCGCCTATACCCCACTGACGTCATCCCTCAAACACAACACACCTTTTTAGGCAATCGACTTAAGGTTCTTCCCTCTTCCCTATTTCCCTAAAAACTTCCATCTTCTCCATCACCTCCATCTTCCCCATCTCTTTCCCCACCGGTTATGGTCGCTACCAGAGCTCAAGCAACCGGATGAACATGGCGGCTTAAGTACAAAGGAACCGACGCTCACCCGTACAACATCGATTCCGAGCCGTCATCGACATCTAAATCACCAACTGTCGAAGTGCAAAGCCATAGCACGCCGCTACTCGCGCCAGCTCCTCATCTCACCCTACACATTCGCCCCCTGCGCACCAATCCACTACCACCTGTGGCGAAAGAGAAGATGATGAAACCGCAACTAGTGACGGTCAAATCCCCAGCAAAGCAACTTTGTGTTACATTTAGCTAGAGTTTCAATGATTCTTAGGTGCATTTATGTTCAATCTATTTGAGCCAATTGCAGTGTATTCTTGCGAATTTTTTTTGGTTTTCAAAGTGTGGCTTGTTACCTATGTTGTGGTCTTTGCATTTGAAAATGTTGAGCCTTAATCTTAATTCAATTGCTTGAGGACAAACCAAGGTTCAAGTCCGGATATGTTTGATGCATCACATCAGGTGCATATTTTTAGGTCCCTTTATGTTGTGATTCATATCTTTTCTACATCTTTTTTGTGAAGCTCGAGTCTCATTTGTTTGCTAAGTTCCAATCTTTGTCAAGCATGCACCTTTATAAGCTTAACCTTGTCATTTTGTACATTTAGGATGTTTTGATGATACTTTGACCTTCTATTTCAGGAACTACAAGAAAAAAAGTTTCACACCCCTGCTGGATACTGGATCATAGCCTTGCACGAGGAAATCGCCTGGCGATAGAAGACGCCAAATATGGAAAGGAATCTGTTAGTACATAACAGATGAATCAGAAGGGAAAAATTCAGGGCTAGACAGAAGGACACCTGTCACATGGAGGCCACCAATTTAAAAGGACCAGTTAAAGCAAGAAAAGGGGGCTCTAACACCTTTCCTCACATCGCTCACCAGTCATTTCACATTCCACGATCGCCGGAAGGAGATCACCTACCATATTTCGACAACATCGTCGGAGAAGATGACGAACGACATTGATGCTTTTCTTGAACGACAACAGGAAAAACAATGAGAACTTCTGGACATTACTCTCTTTGTTATTTGATGAACATGTTTTGTAACTAATAGGATAATACAAAGTTAGCAGTAGGAAATGATCGATTTGGATTTCTGTCTTGGTTTCTGAACTTGCTTGAACTATTTCTGGTTTTTGTATTCTATTAACTCAACTTACGATTTCATTACTGGATCGATTGTAGTGAAGAGTTTAGGCTTTCTTGAGATTGGATGTGATTGATCATCGATTCGATCTTCATTCTTGATACTTTTGTTCTTCATCGGATGATACATCCTTGATCGGAGGCGTTCGTGAAGGCAGGAGGTTGCAGTATTTCTGGTGAGCTATGTTTGAGTCATAGTCATCGGTGATTTCACACCTTTGTAATTGCAAGGAACCTTTCTTACTACCCTTAGTGTTTAGGGCGTTGGAGGACTGACCATCCAATTCGCCTACACATAGTTGTATGGTGCGCTCCATCATTGGGACTGCAGCCCTGTGATGCATGAATTGTATGCCAAAAGACCCTCATATCGGCAGCAATCATTTGACTATCTAGATAGGTTCCGAGACTTCTTCACAATCTTGGCCGCGTGACTGCAGGGGATAGTGATTTAGATCTCTTGAAAAAGAATCCATGATTTCTCTCTTCACCGAAACCATATCTAGTATTTTAAATCTTGTGTATTAATGTTGATCCAATCCACCATCTCCGAAATTTGCTAGCTCTAGAGTCCTTCACACCTCTACTGTTATCGTATATGTGTAGTCGTGATTCATAGTAATCTTATCTTATTTTCACAATCATATTGAAAAGCCCTAAAAATTAGATAATCTATATTTCTGTTCTTAGTGTAAATCTACACCATTGATATTATTATTTTTGGTCTGTGTCGGATGTTATTTCCCGAACATTGCTTTTGCCTCCCTGTGAATTCGATACCCTACGTATTGCACATGATGTTCTGTACACTTGTAGAATATGTTGTGTTGTCTAGGACTTTTTAAAATATGATCTCGTCTATTGAGATTCACATTCTTGCATTTACGTTGTCACACCCCTACTCGTAGGTTGTGCTGATCCACTTCTGAATATCACACTAGACCACACTTAACATGCAACATTGAACAATGCCTATATAACAAACTAATTACGTTCTTCGTCTTTGAAGAAGATTCATGAAAATGTGATATTATAACACTTACATGGACATAATCTCAATAGCATTGCTAATGGAATCAATTCACCTGCCTTAGACGTTCATGAACTATATACTAGTTAGTTGATCCCTCTAACACTTTCTCTGTGAGGTCAACCTACAAATTTTGGATGATGAACTTTGAAGCCTATATAGATTTTCCTTAATGTGGAAATAGAGAAGTAAGAAACTAGTAAGGACTTTTCTTATGGCTCCTAATGATCACTTTTCCACAAATACCCAAATGAAAATGTTGAAGATAGACAACATTTAGTTTATGCCCTAAATGCACATTTGTTGTCGAAAGAACATTGCATGCTCTCAAGGATTGACTAATGGTCGATGAACCATGACATCTTCTATCTCATAATTGTTTAGTATGGGAACTCTATGCAATTGGACAAAGATTCCTATAGCGACACCCTTTGAAATGAATGTTGGCTCCTCTAGTGACGACATAACTTTTTAATCTTCCAACCAAACATCATCACATTTCTAATGACATTGTAATGATTATCTTTAGCATAATAGAATAGTTACAACAACAAAGGAACGAAGTTGACACTTGTTGATAATTTGAAAGTTTCATCAATAGAATGATGCATAAACAACAGTTAAGAGGACAACACAATTAACATGCACATGCATAATGCACATTTTGGTAGCTAACACAAGAAATGGCTATTGGATACTAGTCTTTGTGCACCTCTAAAGCTTTGGTACCTCCACTAATATCTAAGGTACCTAGAATATATACAAGTAAAGTATGACTGTGTAAAATTCGAAGATTCAAGTATAAACTTTTTAATTGTGAAGTATTCAATTGCATGCTCATTGCCTACTACATATCCAAAAAAATGTCACCTTATTGCATGTCCATAGGAGACAACTCTTTGTCATGTGCATTGGTAGAGCCATATGGGTTCTCGTGCTTGCAAGTGCTGGCACTGGAACACTTGTATACTATATTAGTGTAACACCTAGAAAATCCATGAAATAAAAATAAAGAATAAAAGAATAAAATGAAATATATGGTAAGAAAGATGGGTATGATTAGAATTATAAAAAAGAAAAAGTAGGAGTCAAAGTCAAACTATTATCCTAATCTTTTAGTATTCCTAGTCCTACCAAAATTAATTAGTTTTAAAGGATTTCTAATCACAAGTGAAATATGAGAGATTAAATTGAATTGGACTAGGATTATTCCTACAAAATCCAATAAAAAGTGGGGGTAGATGAGAGTACCTCATTCTTTTCTCTCTCAAGCTCAAGGCACCATAATCTCTCTCTCTCTCTCTCTCTCTCTCTCTCTCTCTCTCTCTCTCTCTCTCTGGTGGATTAGAAGAAAGGAACACCAAATGAAGAAGAAAGGTATGTAACTAGGAGGATCAACTCTAAGGATTATCATATATCTATGATAGAATAAAAAAAGGGTTTATAGATTATGCATTAAAGGTTTCTCTCTCTCTCTCTCTCTCTCTCTCTCTCTCTCTCTCTCTCTCTCTCTCTGGTGGATTAGAAGAAAGGAACACCAAATGAAGAAGAAAGGTATGTAACTAGGAGGATCAACTCTAAGGATTATCATATATCTATGATAGAATAAAAAAAGGGTTTATAGATTATGCATTAAAGGTTATTATGTTTAATTGTTAACCAACAACGAGATGATGGAAAAAATCTACAGCAACGAACGGGACAACAACGAACAAACATGGATTGTGTATTGGGTGAAAGGGATTGCGTTCTCCAAGTAAGAACGACTACAAGGTTCGACCGCCGATTGTGTTTCTCGAGACTGCATCGAAGCGTCAAAAATGGACCGCGTCGCACCTTGACATGCATCGTGTTCCTCAAGGGCATCATAACAAAGGAGGATGAAATGGACCGCATCGCTCTCCGATGCGGATTGTGTTTGCTTTACAGAAATGACTACATCCCCCAATGTAAGTCGTGCTCTCGCACCAAGCTCAAAACAAACCGTCGCATGCTGACGCGGGTCATGTTCGTCGATGACTTCAATGTCATCGCATGACTCGAACTGTGTGGAGATTGAACACCGGCAGTGTCAAATAAGGTAAATTGGAATTGAATTGGAGGGGTCTGGTCGCCTTGATCCTAGAATGTGTGACACATGACACGGATCATGTCCGTGATTAACACGGGTCGAGTCCTTGCACAAAGCGATCGTGTCCGTGAAAACACATGTTATGTTTTTGCTGTGGAAAAGGGATTGTTAACAATGTTTTTATTATATTAAGTCTTGATTATTGCATGAAGTATAAACTTAGATTTTTATGATAATAAGAATTAAAAATAAATATTGCATGTGATTGAATTGATCATAAGAGGATGAATTGGTTCTTAGTGAATTGGCCCCTAGCCGTGAGGAAATTGGGTTCCTTTAGGAACAACTATCTATGGGTTCCCTCGAGAACAGCTGTAAACATGTTCCAACTAGTTCAATGAGGAGAACGTGAAGGAGACCAAGAACAATAGAGAAGACCAAGGGGACGTAGTTGAAGATTGAAAAACCACCCTATAGGATTCGGTATGTAAATAGGTAGATCACAATAGATAGGTTTATATGATTAATAAATTGCATGTTAGGGTTCATGCTAGATGACTATAATTTAATAGGATGATTCTACTATTAAATTGCCTAGATGAATATATTAATTCGGCCAGAAATTATTTAGTATTTTTTGTGCAATATTTTAATAATATTAATTAAGATCACGACGATGAAACACAGATCGGGTCCCCTTCGACGCGGCTTGCGTCTATCGAGACAACGATGCGTCGTCGGTGCATAATGAACTACATCGGCATAACACGATCTGTGTCCACCCTGGACACAGCCGCGTTCGCCAACATGAATCATGTTACGCCGAGACACGGTACGAGTCCTCCTTGGACACAGCTGCGTCCTTGGTTGTAACCCTAACTTCGTCCATCTGACAAACACGATAGATTGCTGAACACAACTTATGTCACCCTGATGTAAGGCGCGCGTTCGGATTAAACAAAGATAATATTGAATGAAAATGTAACACGACCCGCATTGTACCGAGCATGGTCCATGTTAGCCGAAAAAATGAATCGTGAACCCTAATCTATTAGGGTCATGGAATATGAGCGGGTACGAATATTTTAATAGAAGAGGAACATGACCGCGTAGGTCGATATGATTAATTTAATGAAGAAAACGAACGACGACGCAATCCACATAAAAAATCGGACATGGTCGAGAAATGACGTGTGTCCTAAAAGGTTTATTTTATTATTGTTACAATGACATAAAGATGGAAATGGACAGTGTCTTCACCCAGGACGTCCCGCGTTGACTCATCGAAATGGCCGTTGATGAGATTGCAACCAGCTCCGAACACGGACTGTGTCCGTGTCCGATGCGGCCCGTGTCGACGTTGTTGAGATGATTAAATGATTATTTATATGACTATTAATGATTAATTATGTGGACAAGATAAAATGGAAACCATACTTCACCTATATTAAATGTTGAGGTCACCATATATCGTTAAAATTTTGGAGCAAAGCGATGTTAAAGATAGGAGGGTAGGGTAGTTGCCACCTAGTTCCTATTGCTTGGTCTTCTCCCAACCCTACAATGAAAGGATTTTTCGAGCATCCTATGTGTTCATGACTTGTGCACCCTCATTGACCCATGACGAGACCTCCAAGACTCATGAACAAGTTAAAGTCACCAAAATAACCTTAGAGTCACCTATATTCACTAATGGAATAAGTCAAAGATAATAAAGATAATCACTTAGACTAGAGGATTAAGGTGATTTATTGATGATTAAAGATGATTGAATAATGAAAATTAAAGAATGATGAGGATGTGGAGTAATTGATGTTTGGCCATAGTCATAGCTTACTCCTTATGTAACGTATGCTCGGAGTGATTGATGGTTGACTATTAGTCATAGCTCACTCTTGATGCAAAGATGTTATGTTAAAGATGAAAGCATGAAAGATGTTATGATAAAGATGAAAGTATGTTAAAGATGAATGTAAGTATGACAAAAGATTAATGATGAAGCAAAAAATGATGAAAGAAAATTAAACAAAGAAATAATTGATATTTTGGTCAATCGTTATTAGCTTATTCTTGTTTTTTATTTATCATGTCACATTTATCTATTGTTGTCTTACATATTGGACGTCATAGCTCATGTGGATACTTTTTTTTCTTGTATTGGATCTTGCAAGTGAGTAGTCTGCAGTGACAGGATACTGATGGTGCATGCGATGATAGATGCTTGTGGTGACCGCAGTTGCACATGACCTAGTGATCCTTAGTGTCTCTTCTTTTAGTCTTTTTTATTGAGTTATTTTAGTTAGACTTTTGAGACATTTATATGATGTAAGACTTTCGCATATTTTTTTTATGTTATGAAAAAGAGTTTTGGATTTTAAAGTTTGTATCTATTCTGCATTTTATTGACTAGTCTTATTAGTCAATATTAAAATCAAGATATGCATGTATGTCGTAGCACTATCAGGAGGACATTCTGTCACCTGGTGGGGTGTACTTTTGGGGCGTTACATCTAATGTATCCAATGTGAATGAAAAAGAAAAAGAAAAAAAATGAAGGTTATCTGACCGATGATATTTACTATTCATATAGCTTATTTTTATTGTGTATATTTTGTCCATGTTTGTATTAAAGTTTGATCTTGCAAATATATTTTATAAAGTACATACGATTAATATATGCTATGCTCACTTAAGGTAAAAATTCTCTTGCATATGATTCTGCAAACGCATATAATTGATGATGGATGACTAATGGCGATGTTACTTGCATGTAGCATGAGTCCTATTTGATTGATTTTTTTTTTTTTGCAATAAATTGTGATAGATAGACAATATTTAGTATTTTATTGTACGAATCTTATTTGCAAGTCGAAGTATTCTTATTTCTTGTTGTTTTATATTTAAGTTTTGACAATTTTATATAATATTTTATTTTATACATATTGTATTTAATGTCAAGTTATAGTGTAAGTCAAATAAGTGGTGTATTGAGAATATTTCTGAACACGTATTGAGAGAGGTTTCGACAATGTTTTGAATATCATTTTCTAAATGTTACATATGATTAGTTAAACGAGATAAAAGTGTAATATCTCTATTATTATTATTATTATTATTATTATTATTATTATTATTATTATTATTATTATTATTGTTATTATTGTTATTATTATTATTATTACATGTAACATGTCTTCTATTTTTTTTTTTTTGAAGCTGAAATGGAAATTTCCGGGCAACGCCTAATTTCAAATCCGACCCATGGAGAGGGCACAGATGTAAGACACTGTTTCCTGTCGTATTCGCCCATTTTGACCAACACGTGACCGGTCCACCTCGTCGCTGCGACCGGCCAGCGCCGGTTAACTGCTTGGCCTCATCACCCACTGGCAACGCGTTTACCTGCTCCTTCCCCCCTCCCCGTCTACCAAAAAGAATAAAAGAGGGAAAAAAAAGGAATAGGGGATTCCGATCTCTTCCAAAACCCTAATCCCCTCTCCGAATTCCTACCACCACGGTCCCGAATCCTTCTCCGGAGATCCTGTTCGTGCCTCTCCTCTGGCGAATTCCTGCTTTAGGGTAAGCGATCTCACGGCTTCTGACGTTTGGCTGCAGTTTTTTTTTAATTTTGGGGTTTTCCTCGATGTATCGATGATATGAGGACTCGGTTTAATTTTGGATATGCCGTTATCTTGATTTTTGTAAGTTTTTCGTGTTGATTTGTACTGTAAGATAGAGGTTGTGGAGTCTTAGTTAGCACCATGTATCCGATCTAACAAAAAAGTTGAAGTTTTCGGGTTTGCTCTGCTAAAATTAGGTTTTTCTGTCGGTTTCTGTTCTTGCTGCTCGAGTTTTGCGTTAGTTTTAGGAATTTTGAGACGAGTTATTTATCGTTGGTGATTTACTGGATCTATCGACTGCCTCGGAGAGTCAATTAAGTAGGAATACCTTTTGTTTCTATGCTCAATTTCGTGTGTTGAATATTGACTCGGGTTATTTTAACAAAAAAAGAAGATTTTTAACAGCTTTTGGGGCCGAGCTGTTGGGTGATTTGGTTTGAGTTTCTATTGATTTTCTAAATAGGGTGAATACTTGTACATCTTGCAACATTTAAGATGTTCTTCCCCTTTCTCTTCTTTGTGATGTGTTTGCCTTTTCTATGAGTTCGATCACATATGCTTCTTGAGTAGTTCGTTGATTTGGCTTCTGAGAATTGGCACGGATGATTTATCTGAGCTTGCTGCAGGTTCAAGATTAAGAACTGAATTTGGTAATTGAAATGGGAAGTTCGTCTGGCGCAAATCATCATCATCAACCACCAATAACAATGCTACCACCACGCCAGCGCCCTAGGCCTTCAGGACCTCAGACGTCCCTGTCACTAGCTTCTTCAGACCCTGCCGGGTCACCTGATACCCAAGAGCCAGGATCTAATTCAGACCAAGGACAGGACTCACCCACTGAGAGTGCCAGCTCTCGTGAGACCTGGCCCATTGAGACCAACCGCTCTGACGCCGTTGGTGGGAAGAAGATTGAGAAGGAAAAGGAGGGGGAAAATGAAGTAACTGAACCTCAGGTTATTCGTAGGGTCTCTGGTGTCAGTAGGCTATCTCTTCGTGAAGTTGCTCGAGAGAGGGTTGAGATGATTTCTGAGAAAATGAAGGTTATGCCAGATGAGCTTCTCGATGAGCTCAAAAGTGAGCTTCGCGTGATTCTTGAGGGTACAGGGGGATCTCATCATATTGAGGAGTTCCTTTATTTACAAAAGCTCGTACAAGGGAGGGTCGACCTAACTGCCAAAAACCTTGTTGGTGCTCACCGTGTGCAGTTGGAAATTCTTGTGGCCATTAATACAGGCATTCAGGCCTTTCTTCATCCTAGCGTCAGCATTCCTCAGAGTCGCCTGATTGATGTTTTCTTGTATAAGAGGTGCAGAAACATCGCTTGTCAAAGTGATATCCCTGCAGAGGGATGTAGCTGTGAGATATGTAGCAGCAGGAAAGGTTTTTGCAATCTCTGCATGTGTGTTATCTGCAACAAGTTTGACTTTGAGGTCAACACTTGTCGTTGGATTGGGTGTGATATGTGCTCCCACTGGACTCACACTGATTGTGCCATTCGAGTTGGGCAGATTGGGACAGGGCAATCCTTGAAGAACAGCATGGGCCACGCTGAGATGCTTTTCAAGTGCCAAGCATGTCATAGATCTTCGGAATTGTTGGGGTGGGTTAAGGATGTTTTCCAACACTGTGCTGTTGGATGGGATAGAGAAGTCATGATGCGGGAACTTGACTTTGTTAGTAAGATATTTCGCCTCAGTGAAGATCCTAAAGGAAAGAAATTGTATTGGAAATGCAACGAGCTCATCGAGAAGCTGAAGAGCGGCACTACTGAATCCATGGCTTGCAGAATGCTCATGCTCTTTTTTCAAGGTATGACCAACGAAGGTCCACATTTGAACACTTCTTATGACAATTTCAAGGACCTTGGTTATAAAATTAGATAGGTTATCATCATGTTTAGCACTGTTTACTTGTATAATTATTTTGACTAGTCGTAATATCCCTTTTCTTGGTTTATATTCTTCATGAATAGATGGACAGACCACAACTTTTAATTTGCATCTTGGGTTTTTTTGTATTTTTTTATTATAAAACTAAAAGCATAGGAAATGAAAGAAATGATTAAGATCCAAAGAATTAGGTGATATAGCTTGGTAAATTGAGAAAGATATGTCCTGTGGAATATGGATAGTGTTTTAGATGCTTAGTGCCTTGGATTGACTGAAATGCATTAAGTATTTCTTGGATACTCTACTATTATTGGTTAAGTTAGTAAACAGAAGACTATGAGGTGTTTGGTGGTCTTTTCCCCTTCTCATTTTTGTTTCTTAGTTTTGTGTTACTTCTTTGGGATTTATTGTGTTTCTATTTTTTTTTTGTTTGTGAATGATTGGATATCAGCTTTAGTATAAAACATTCTTATAGTGGCCTTCATGTGATATGCAAAGTGCATTGTAAGAATCAGTGCTTCTAAAATTGTCATGGTTTGAAATAGTGGCATTACGATGAATACCTGCAACAAACATAATTCCTTGTACAATGAAATGAAATTTGAGTACTTTAGTTAGTAGTTAACCTTATAAATATGTTGACAATAATGCATATGAGTCTATCTAACTTAAGAAACCAAGTTATTTTTTTCGAATGAATCTGCTTATGTCCAAAATGCTTAGCTGTCAGATTTTTCATTAAATATGACTGCTATCCCTATTATGGGTTTTTCCTTTACATGTTAAGTTAGCTTTGGGAGTACTTTTTTATTTCCTAAGGAATATGCTTTCATCTACATGTTGCAGAGCTTGAAATAGACTCACCGAAGAACCCTGAAGCTGAGGAAGCTGGACGATTAATTGCTCCCCAAGAAGCTTGCAACCGCATTGCAGAGGTGGTTCAAGAAGCTATCAGAAAGATGGAAATGGTAGCAGAGGAGAAAATGCGGACGTATAAACGAGCTCGGCTAGCTCTAGAGGCATGTGATCGTGAGCTGGAGGAGAAGGCCAGAGAGGTTGCAGAGATAAAGATGGAAAGGCAAAGGAAGAAGCAACAAGTGGAGGAGCTCGAGAGCATAATTAGGCTTAAACATGCTGAGGCTGAAATGTTCCAGCTTAAAGCCAATGAGGCTAAACAAGAGGCAGAGAGGTTGCAGAGCATCAGCCTTGCTAAATCTGAGAAAGCTGAGCAAGACTATGCTAGTATGTACCTGAAGCGGCGACTAGATGAAGCAGAGGCTGAGAAGCAGTACCTGTTTGAGAAGATAAAACTCCAAGAGAGCCAAAGGCCTCCGCAAGTGAGCAGCAGTGGCGGTAGTGACTCCTCGCTAATGTTGTGCAAAATTCAAGACTTGTTGAAGAATGTCTACAGTGCATCCCCTAAATCCGATGGGCAACAATCAAAATGACTGTCAGCAAGTTTTTACTACCTGCATTCTGGTGTCCGTGTTGTATGGCCTGATTTAGGACTTCTCATTTCAGTACTGAAAACTTGTTGTACTGTAATTATCTAATTATCAGTGTAGTTTCTCCCGTTGATTGCTAAACGGGAATGCACTGGTTATCATCATAGTTACCTTGTTCTGCGACCTTTGTAATCTGACTTGGCCCTGTGTCTATAAGTTATGGACATTCCTACTGTAGTAAAAATCTTGTTCGTGCTTCCAGATTTGTGGTCGTAGCCGTAACAAGTGAGTCCAAAGAAATTTGTGCATAACGGGAGCATGCAGCATGGGGCAACCATATTCGTTGTTTACTGATTCTCACTAAAGTCTTTATCATGCATTGCATTCAAGATTTAGAGATCTGTTTTACATGATGTGTGTGGGTTGATTTAATTTGTAATACACAAAATATACAATCGGTTGATATTACATTAATACGATTTGAACAATCGGTTCATAAAAAAATCTAAAATTTGATGAAAACAATCCGTCCAAAAAATACAATCGACGGCTTGATCCTTTGGGATTAGGTTTGTCATTTCTCTTTACAATCCAACTCAACATGTTCTGATGTTATATTTTGAATCAAGTCGATTTCTTTTCAAAAGCAGAATCAACACAACTCGATGTCCTAGTGTCATCCCTAAGAAATGGCCACAATGTCAGTTTGACTGCAATTGTTGTTGTGCTATCTTGCACAACATTGGTGTTGGTCATTGGATTAGTTGGATGACTAGTCACCTCTCCAGCCTTGAGTTGAATGACCAATTTGATTGTGATTTGAATTAATTTGATAATCACGATCAAACATATAAATATGGTAATCATGTCTTTTTTTTAACTGATTCAAAAGTCTAGGCCGGTTAACTAAGCAATCAATCCTGCATCCCTTATTATTTTATCGATCAAATCAGTCCCTTCTGTCCTGCTTTCTGATTTTCAAATAATTTTAAGCAACTATAAGCCACAGAAAAATTTAGGACAAGGTAATCTTTATTAAAAGGAAAGGAAAATGAAAGCAAAGTAAAAAAAATGAAAATAAAGAGAGATGAAGTCAACTGTGGCCATGTGTAAAATAAAATTAAATGACAAGGCCAGTCAGCAAACCTAAGTCTAAGCCTCTCTAACAACAAAGCTCATAAGAAAATTTTGGCACTAAACTTTGTCCCCTTGTGTGGTCCTTTATATGCTGCCCCCAGTTTTATTTTTATTTTTATTTTTATTTTCTTTTTAGACAACTGTGAACATGGGTTTCATGTCAGGTCTAATTTCAACATTAATGCTAGGATAGATCTGGATCCATATATATATAAACCTCCCCACTTGCATCTTAAATGGAGGGCCTTTTGTGTAGTTTATACTTTATTGCACAGGTAATCTTATCTCCATATCATTAAACAAATATCAGTAACATATATACACCACTATAGTGAGCATAGTAATTAAGAGGATCTAGGCCTTGAAATTTGGGATCATGGGATAAGCAAATCTTAGTGCTTGAACAGTGTGGCATATGGCTCTATTATGCCTGGGTTGACATGTTGGCATCTCTTTTACCATCAAGATTGCTTTGTCCACTTGGGATCAATCTGCTTTCCCTGTCTGGCCTCTTTACCTAAGCTAGCCAATCTCGCACCACCATTTTGCTTTGCATGCTCCATGTCCATCCTAAGCTTAACCTTTTCAGTAGAAGATACACATAGGATGGCTTTTGTTTTGTTTCATATATGAGCTGCAATCATATGGTCATGTACATATATATCGTGACATGACCACATAAAGTTTTAAATAAAAGTTGTATCATGTGCCGCCCCTCTATCATTAGGTGCACCATTCACAAGCAAAAGGATGTCTCATCTTCTTGCTCATATCACATCTACTTTTGTGCCCCCACAACCTCTTCGATTCCTTTTTTTTTTACAGAAGGGATTAATTACATAAACAAAAAAAGGGTATACTTTTTTTTCAATTAAAAAATGATATGATTAATCTATCGGGTAGCCAACATTATAGACCATAAAAAAATGCTATAATAGTATGAAAGCCATACGTAACGCCATATTGCATCGTATTGTGCTATATACTCTTTTCTTGTATCACTAGTTACATAGTCAAATAGTTACAACTTACAACCCAGCAAGAGGTTGAGGGTGCATGCATGGATACATATCTCGGCCACCGTTTCTTTCCTATTTTTATTTCCCTGTGAATGGGGTACACATATGGTTTGTTTGTAGCTTCGCTTTGGACAGACATCCTGAACTGAAACCAGTGAACCAGTTTTGTGGTTCTTCCAAGTATCAACTCCTTAGGTGGATTTTTTGGAATTTAGGTGAAGTTATTCTAAGTGACAGCTAGCAAAGCAAACTATTTTTTGAAAAATGTGCATGTCATGGTTAATTTGGTTGTCTCATTCCAACAGTGCATGGGATGTATCATACATTCATACCCTAGTTTTTTTTTCTCACCACTTGATGTCAGTTCAATTTGTAACTGGTAGTCTGCTAGGCATATCAACATATATCTCCCCCACCGCCTCCCCACCAAAATTTAAAAAAAAAAAGTTCGGAAGGTTCTTTTTACTTTTTCCCTCGAACTATCAATAAATTTTTACATAGAAGAAATTTTTTTTAGGGTATAGTTTGACAAGTAAAATTTTTAAGTTCTTCCGAATTTTTGATAAATAGTTGATTTGACATATTAGCTTTAATAGTAATTGAATGAATTAAAATATAATGATGAAGATTAAATTTGTTGAGTGTTTGAATAGAATACGAGAATGAGAAAGATAAAATATATTTTCTTATAGTAGATGAAGATTAAGTTTAATAAAAAAATATAAGATTATTATAAAAATAAGAAAATAATAAATAATAAAATCTTTTCAATAAATATTAAGTTAAATATTTTAATTAACTCATTAAAACAAATTATTATTTTAACTAATAAAAAGGAGATAATTTAGCTTTTATAATTAAATAATTGAGTTAATTATTTAATTAATTAAATTAAGATAATGAAAATAAAAAAACATTTTGTGAGAGAGGAGAGACAAATAAAGTAAAAATAAGTTAATTTGTGAAAAAAGGTGAGAAATAAAAAATTGTGAAAAATAAAAAAAAATCACGTAAAAAAGGAGAGATGAAAATGAGAAAAAAACTTGTGAGATAGTGGAGAAAAAAGTAAAAAAAAAATGAAAATGGTCACGCCAAAAAAAAAAGAGAGGTAGTTCACCCTCCATGAACCCCTCCCCCCTCCTCTTCAATAGTGTCAGGTTCCACCAAAATGATAGAACCTGCCACTCATGAATCAGGTCACATGATACATGGTTCCGCCCTTTTGATTCTCCCTCGAAGTCTATTCCTAATCTCGTCATTTGGCAGAACTAACTCGAATCAAGTGTTGGTTCTAGTTTGGTTCTACTTGTCAAACTATACTTAGAGGATCAATGCAGCGCACATTTTAACCATCAAATTGATAAAATAAAGTGATATTCTTGTTACTTTTTACATGCATTTTTTTATAAGCAAAAGGGTGGGTTAAAAAATTTTACGCCTTCAATAATATATATTGCATTAAATTTAGAGTTTGAGATTTTTCACATATATATCAATTTCTCATCATATATCACTACAAGAAAATTAAGAATTTGTGGTAGAATTTTCAATCACAAATTTTATAGAATCGATCACCAATATAATTTTGTGATGGACTTAGGACGGATGAAATGATGGATATAATGTCCATCTCAAATTATGACGGAAATTTCCGTCACAATTTGAGTCGGACACAAAATCCATCAAAATTTGTGATGAACTCTAACAGATGGTGGGTTCGTCACAAATTATGACGGGCATAGTCCATCATAATTTCAAATGAAATTTATTTTCGTCACATGTAAATTTGTGAAACACACTTGTATGTCGTCTTTTGCCTTTTGAAAAACTATTTCTCATGTTTCTCTTTTCTCTAGATTAGAGAAAAATACATATAATTTTGGAAAAATCATATGAAGAAAACAATTTCTTTATGTCACGTAAATGAAAAAGAAGATTGCGCTTTGGGGCTCATGTCAGGTGGCGATTCCGCTCAGTGAGGTGAGCCATTTATAGACACATTTCCTCCACTAGTCGTTGGCCTCTCACGCTATGTCTCCTTGTCGCTTCTCCCATGACATGCTCGTAAGAATTGGTCCATCCAACAATCGATTCATACGACACTTCTCTAATGATCACGTTGGTCACTATTCTAACATCTCTCACTTGACCGAGGTGGTCATATATCTTCGACACTCCCGCTGTCCATGTAATGTGAACTTGAAGACATAACCTTGAAGTTCATTGTTCATGAAACTTCAAACGGACTCAAATATTCATGAGTCTCATTAAACCAATGTGTTTAATGAATGTTAGTGTTATGTTAGGATTCAGTATGTAAATAGGCGGATTCCTTTAGATAGACTTTTCTTATTAAATAAATTGTATGCTAGGATTATGTTAGAAAATGATAGTTTATGATGATAAGCATACTATTTAATCAAGATATAATTTGGATATAATTTATGATGATAGTTTATGTTAGGAAATAAATCTAGTTTATGATTAGATTTAATTTGGCCTTCATTAATATAATATTTTTGTACCAAAAAATTAATGAAATTCGGACCTAACACTCGGAACATGGACCGTGTCACATAGGACATGACCCACTTCCATAGCATGAAACCTTAATGCTCATCGTCATCGGCAGAATGCGGACTACGTCCTACTTGGACATGATCATGTCTGTCAAGATGAATTCCTAATACGCATCGGAGTCGCCAAGACACGTGTCATGTCCACCTCGGACACAGCCTACGTCTTGATGCCATGAAACCTTAGTTCCACCCATTTTAACTAGCAGGACCTACGTCTCCTCGAAATAAGACACATGTCTTGAGTAAAAAAAACTAATAATGAAAGAACAAGTGGAACACAACTTGCTTGGATTCAAACACGATCTATGTTTGTCAAAGAAGGAAGAAGATGGAACACTAACTATTATGATCGTAGAAACAATCCGAGTTGAGATTTGACACGGCCTGCATTGCGCTAACGTCTAACAATTTAATAATGTACCAAACGTAGCCCACTTTGGCTATCTATTTCAGGTTATCGATGGGAACCAGCATTGAACACAACCCATATTCATGTCTAACACGACCCATGTCAGCCATGTTGGGATGTTTATTTAATTGTTAAAAAACCTTGTACATGGGCATCCAGAAATTAAGGATCAATATGTGGCCAAGATAAAGAGCAACCATGCTTCACCTAAATTAAATGATGAGTTCGTCACGCATTGTCAAATTTTGAGAGCACAATATTTTAAGGATATGAGTGGTAGATGAGCTACTATCCAGTTCACATTGCTTGACTTTCTCCTCGCACTGCAACAAAAGAATTTTTCGAGCATCCTTGTTGNCCTGTTGGTGAAACCTCCAAACCTCATGGGTCTTTTCAAAGTCACCAGAGCCACACTCAAAGTCACTTCAAATCATTAATGGAATAAGTCAAATATAATAAGATAATCATTTGGATTTGCATTGTTCATGTTGCATTATATGATTTAAGGTTAATGATGATAATTTATTAATGAAAAGTATAATAATGAAAGATGATGTAATGATGAAAGATTGATGATGTGGAGTAATTGATGTTTGACCATCAGTCATAGCTTACTTCTTATGCAAAGAAAACAAAGCATTATGAAGTAATTGATGTTTGACTAATTGTCACTCCTTATGCAAGAAAGTAAAGTATGTTAAAGATGATAAAAGAAAAGTTAAGTATTGAAAGAATGAAAGATAAAAATGATTGATATTTTGATTGTATTGTCATTAGATTATTTCTGTATTTAGTTATCATGTTAAGTGTATCTATTATTGTCTTACATATTAGGTGTTATAGTTCATGGGAGAATTATCTCTCTTGTTTTGGATCCTATATATGAGTGATCTGCAGAGATGATGACTGATGGTGCATAAGATGACAAATGTTCGTGGTGGCTGCTATTGCACATGATTAGTGATTTATAGTTGATGTCTCTTTTGATCTTTTTCTATTGAGTTGTATTAGTCAGTATTTAAGACAATTTATTCTATATAAGATTTTCGCACTATTTTATTTTATGAAAATAATTTTGAAGTTTTAAAAGTTTTTATTTTTTTCGTATTTTGTTGACCGATCAAAGAGTCAACTACAGAGTAAATATATAGAAGATGTTGTAGCGCTCTCAGGAGGGCATTATGCGAGGTGACGTGGTGTGCTTCTAGGGGTGTTATATTCAGATCACGAAAAAATGTCGAAGTGCAAAAATTGGATCACCGACCCTCTGCAATTTTTGCAAGGGATCGTTAAAAAATTGTTGCAGAGGTGGTTCATCGTTCGTTATTGTGTTGTTTCACCGGCTCTCATACTAGTGAATGAAAAAAAGGTTGCATGTTGAGGCTCCCATCAAGTGGCGATTCTGCTCGGTGAGGCGAGTCATTTATATACGCATTTCCTCCACTAGTCATCTAACCCTCGTGCTGTGTCTCCCTGTCGCTTCTCCTATGACGTGCCTATAAGAATCAATTCATCCAATGACCGATTCATACAGTGATTCTCTAATGACCACGTTGGTCACTTTCTAACATTTCCCCAGTTTCTCTTTTCTATAGATTAAAGAAAAATGCATATAATTTTGGGAAAAATCATACGAAGAAAACATTTTCTTTATACCACGTGATGTTACTTTTGTTATTTAAACTCAAGAACAACAAATATTTCATAATTGTTTTCTTATGAAAAAAATGAAAGACAATTTCTTTTTTTAAGTATTTTCTCTTCAAAACACGTGCAACCTAATTTATGTTACAAAATACTTGAATAGTCAATTAGTATGCATTCATGATTGATATGTATATCATTAGTTTTTTTATTGAACTACAAATTTGATTTGATCCATTTAATAAGGTAGAATTAAGCGTAAAAATGTCCTTTAAAAATATTCTTAATAAAATGATCTCATTGTAGTGACAAAATACATCGAGTATTAATAATAACAATAACCATTTTTTTAGAAAACAATATCAAATAATATGCCTTGGCTAATAACTTATTGTGCCAATATTAAGTGGATTCACCTTGAAATTAAAGTTCCATCGTTACATCAAATAGATAAAAACCCAAGTATAAGTACTTTTAAACCATCTCTCTCTCTCTCTCATATATATATATATATATATATATATATATATACAATTAA